>JAXGGA010001226.1:0-163112 GCA_038373865.1 Uloborus plumipes | reverse complement strand
GTGCCCTCTGAAAGAGTGTTCAGCACAGGTGGCTTGGTTATTACAAAGCAAAGAGCTTCCCTCAAACCCAAAAATGCAGAGATGCAAATATTTCTTGCTCAAAATGTCGATAAAATATAAAATTGGTATTGGTTTCACATTTCATAATTCTTATGAATAAAAAGGCTTCTTTTTATACACATGTATAAGTTTTGTTTTATTTTCTTTTTACCTTTTATTTATTGTCCTTTTTGAATTGGGGAACATTTTTAAAAATACGATTGCAACGTAAGACTTGGGTTCTCTCACACCCGGAAAACAAATTTTTGTAGTTTGATACTACAGCAAAATAGCTTTGAAGCATCTATTTTATCTGAGTAGCATTTTATAAATTTCTAAAATTGTCTATATAACACCAAAATCTTTATAATGAAAAACAATAGGTCCAAAGGTATATTGTAACACTTCTAATGTACCTATAAGGCTTAAGATATTCTTTATAACTCTCGTTTCGAATTAAAGAAAGTAACTATTAGTGTGATCCTGTAAAGGATGAAAGCCTGACTTTGATATTTATTACATAAAGGTGAGGAGAAGGGATTCAGACAGCGATTATATCGATATATCGATATATCGTGAAGTTTAGTTTCCGATATATCGCGATATGCAAATCCAGATATCGTCCAGCACTACTCACTCGTATATTAAAATGTTTACTTCCTGCTAGATCTCTATGATACTACCTATTACAAAATAAAGCGGTTCGTTTCCCTTTTAAGGTCAGCCGCCATCTCTCCGCGGTCGAGCTTTACCTAATTTGAACTGTTACAATAAATTGCAGTTGCAATCAAGGTTGCATGGTTTATCTAATATTAGCCAATTTGGTTAATTTTGATCACACGTAGCTTGATAAAATTCAAAAGCATTAGCCACACCATCGTTTGTTTATTTTTGCCGAACTGTTGATTGATTCTTTTTACCGCAGCAATCAATGTCATTTCTAACAGCTGTAAAAAAATTTAATAAAGCCTTTTTTTCAGTAATTATCATGCATGTAAAAATACCGTCCGCCATCTGCAGGTGAAAATGGTCGAATTTTTCAAGTTTCAAGTTTCAGTCGCCTGTTTTAAAATGTTGCTAAACGAAACTGGTTTTCATACTGAACAATTCCTCGTTTAAGGATACCAGATTTCAATGTCTATTGCCGAAATTTAATGGGGGATTCAAAATACTTCAAAAAAGATTCACAATCGCATTTGAGTATGTCCCACAAATAGCGTTTTAGGCTCATTAAACTTCATTGATTTTGTTTTTTGTTTTTTAACTTTCCTAATTTTCTTTTACCATGTTCTCATAATTTAGCTTAGTACCTGTGAAAAAGTAAGTCTATCCTAAAGATATCCTAAATATCTCTATAGTCCGGGCATCCGTGTAGTTTGGCTATTTTCCTCGGTTTGGTTATTTTCCTAAATTTTTAGCTGGCAATTGGATTTGAAATGCTTAGAGTGCCCGCTCAGTTTGACTGTTTTGTTTGACCTCATTATTTTAACTTTGGCTTTCGCTCACTTCATTAATTTACTCTCATAGTTTATTTTTAGTGAACTCTTCTTCAATGATGCTCACGTTTTTGCCAACATTTTCACTCTTTGCACAAAGACTTCTCTGAGCGTTTTGAGGATATTTTGTCTCTGAACGTTCCTTAATGGGTCATGAGCCCTTTTAAAAATATTGAGACAGCAGATGTTCAGTGTCAGTAAGAATTGTGGAACTGTTATGCCACTGAAACTTGAAGACCTGGTTTCCAGAATGTTACCAATCTTACAGGATTTTGGCTGCAAGGAGACATTAGTAGCCTTTATCCTGGACTGTGAGCTATCGCCAAAACATTTTTTATCGTCTTCCCCTCTTCCTACCTCGTCGAATGTGGATTTAGTGTTGTCACTGACCCAGTTACAAAACAGAGAACTCGACTTCAAATCGTCCTAAGAGGAGACTTGCACCTTCACCTTAAAAAAAATATTAAACCGACCGTGAGGAAACTGGCTTTAAACCACTAAGAACTAATATCTCCCTAACATATATTTCTGAATGTTCCTTTCACCTTTTGAATGAGAAGAAGAATGCTTTGTTTGTTTATTTTTATTGCATTTGATTGTTTCCTTCATTTTTTGAACAAAAATTGTTTTTCTCGTTTATTTTTATTTTATTTCATTTTATTTTGTTAGTATTCTTTTAAAAGTGAAATATTTTTAATTATAGATTTGTTTTTTATTTCTACATTCGTCATTTTAATTCTAATAATGAATAATTAGGAAAAATGTATCTTGTTTAACCGTTTTGTAAAATTCTGGAAGGAAATTATTTTAAACTTTAAACCTCTTTTCGCACATCCCATCACCTTTAATAGAAAGGGGGGGGCGTTGGAAAAAATTTCACTCGTAAAGGGGGCGTCAGCCGTAAAAAGGTTGAGAACCACTGGTCTAAAGCATCCTATGCCCATTGGTGAAAGTTTTACATCAGTTGATGGATTTTCATTTATTCTGTTACTACATAGAAAGAGATGTGCAAAATATTGTCTTCTTTGATCTTTTTCTACTACTTATTACACATATGCATCACTGCTATCTCATAAGTAATCTTAAGTTTTGAGAGAAGACTAGCTTCTATGTGAAGATAGCTATAATTGCAGGACCGTAATTTTGAATTTTTCCAGGGGGGGGGGGGGGGGGGGCGAAAGGTGTATACACAATGTAAATTTGCCAAAAAATAGCAAAAACCATGCCTACTTCCATGTAAATACATTGATTTCCCAAAGTCGGGGGAGGGGGTGGCATTTGACCCCCCCCCCTTGAACCCTGAAATGATGGGCCTGTATAAATGTTATAAACCGTTTTTAGTATTGTTTCATTTTAAAGTATTAGTATAAGTGTTGCTACTTACAATACATGTTTTATATATATTTTTAAATAATTAGGAATTATTTTTAAAATGTTCAACTGGAGTCCACACGATAATTATTAAATATTGTGCCATTTCTAATATTAATTTCTTAATTGTTAAAAGCAAAAAGATAAATATTCGTGTATGTTTCAGTGTGGATAAAATAAATGTTCCATTTACATTGACTAATCTTTGTTTTTTTTTTTTTTTTTTTAATCTTCCAATCAATAGGATAACAACGTGAAAGTTTGGTGCATGAATTCTGAATCTTCTTTCACCCGAGTTTATACTGGCTATGGTCACACTGCTTCTGTTACAGCTGTGTCATGCTGCAGGTTAAGATAATTGAAATTCCTTAAAAACCTGTTATGTTGAAAAATGATCACTAAATGTATTTATTAATAATGTGAAAAGAAACATGAAGATTTTCTTTTGATCTTAGAATGGTTTTTATCCCAATGAAGTAATGAAAAAAAATGTTTAGAAATCATTCATCTAGTTTTTTTTCAGCAGCAATAATTAATCGTTTCCCAAGAGAAAAACTGCAGTAGAGTTTCAATCGTTCGAGCTCTATCTGATCCAAAATTGCTGAAATATTATACCTTCTCTTTTTCCTATTGCATGAACTACAAATGTACCAGTAGCTTGTCTGACTTTTTTTTTTTTTTTTTTGTAATTTTTACTTTTCGTTTTTCTTTAAATATCTTTTCAATTTGGGTTAATTGATTCTACTTTTGACCAAGTATTCGCGTAGCTACTAAAAGACAATGTTGTTTATGGGTGTTATTTTGTAGTGTTAAGAAGAAATGTTTGTGATGTTATTTCAAATATCTTTTTGTGTTTATATTTCAATGTGCCTATCATGTTTTAGTTAGAACTGGGATACACTTTGAGTTTTTATGTATGCATTTCTTGATATGAGCTCCATTCAATTATATTTTTCAACAATCCGAGTTGATGCTAATCTCTATTAACTTGGATTATCATACATCTATTTTTATTGTTTCTTTTTTTTCCACAACTTAAAACAGGGTAAATAAATATTAAATAGATGTTTAGAGCATTTAACACTTTTTATAAACTTTTTTATATCAAAGTATTTGCAAGTCATGAAAAACATGAAAAAATTATGACATTGTCGAGTATAATCTGTGCAGGAGGGACGGAAATAAACCTTTAAATACCAAATTAGCCTTCAGTGTATTTTATGTTTAAATATGAAAACATTACCAAACAATTTGAAACAAATCTTATGTTAGCCAAAGCTCATATTTATTTTAAATCATTTTTTGTTTAATGAGACAGCCAAAATTTTCAGATTAATGGTACTTGTTGTATTCTTCAATTTATTTGTTGTTTGGTATTTTTTATATTTTTGTATGTATATTGTTTAGGTTTTTAGCCCAAATGAAATTGCAATGTTTTTTTACCAGCTGATACATTGTTTTTGAAATGTAAAATTTTAATCTTGCTTGTGTCATAGTTTTTTTCTTCAAGCGAAAAAAATATTATGTATGTATATATTTCCATGTGTTTATCTCCCTCTCCCCCTTATTTCTTTGAGTAGAGAAGACTGCAAAGATGGGCTATGGTTTTTAATTTTATTTAGTATTCATTGTGACGTATACCTTAGATATTCATTACATAAAAATAATTGATGTGCAGTATGTTTGATGCGAATTTTCCACATAAATCAATTTTGCATCCATTCAAGGTATTTAGAGAGTAGAAATTGATATTCTAGGTCCAGTGGCCTAGTGAGGAATTTTTTATGGGGTATCATCTGAAAATTTTCTAAATTAAAGGCCGAAGCGCACAACTTTAGGCCCTTTCATGTGTGTTCATACATATAATTTGGCTGCTTCATGTGTGGAAAGGTTATAACCCCCTACCCGCCCTGGCTGCACCATTACATTTGACTTGTACAGATTGCATTGTCAGACGGAGCTGAAAATATCTGTGTTTATATTTTCACTATAGCCTGTGCTTTCAGTTTCCTCTATATATTCTTTGATATTGTGAAATAAATGTATTTATTGAACATTGCACATTTATTGAAAGCAAAATTTAAATAATTTTGCTTATATTACAAGTGCTACATCAATGAGGCATAACAAGGCCAGTAGATTGAAGTTATGCTCTAACTGGTAGTATATGTGCTTTTCAAATAAATATAATATTGTAATAAATAAATAATATTGTGTCTAAACTCTAGTGAGTGAGCATGAAGTATTAGAGTGGCCATCTCATGACTACACGATACTTCTTACAATACACCTATGTACTATTCAATTACTTGAATTTTATATAAGTGCTGTAATACTTATAAATCCTATGCACAGACTCTGTAGGACTGAAGAGATCAGATTAAAAAAAAAACTCTTTTTGTGTTTTATTTCAGTAGGCTTTGTACACTGTACAGTTTAGGAAATATCCAGAGATGTTAAAAGATTGCCAAACCCGAAACAGATGTTAAAAGATTGCTGCACTATCACTCGCAATGTGCCAAAATTATTAAAGCCAATACTTCACGTGCGTTAATCAGTTTAGCATTCCATTTCATGAGTTAATTTTGTTCACTGTTGAATCCCAAGGCAGAATACTTTGTAATGTTCTGCAACGTAAAATCGTTTGACCAAAATTGTTCTGCAAGTACTTAAAGCACTGTACACATAGAAACTAAACCTTTTTGAAAAACTGTGATCTTAAAATCAAAACTGTTTCATACAGAACTATGAAAGGAATGTTTGTTCATTTGTTCATTACTCAATCTTACTGTAGACAAAAAGTGTAATTAAAATTTCAAGCACACATTCTTGACAGAAAATGCAAAACCCTGTACTATACTTTCATTCTCAGCAGCTAACATGTTTCCTCCAAACATCAAAGAGCTCTGAGTGATGCTGCATTAGACGCAATGTTTTTACTAAGAATAACAGCACATGGCCAATATTGAGACCAAGTTATGACTACACTACACAAAGATGTTGAACGGAGAATTTTTGCTTGTATAACTAATCCTTTACTGATCAGTCTTTGAGGGAGGGTGCTGTAGGGGCATAAAACAGGTTTAGCTAAAGATAGTTTTCTGCAGAAATCTGTAGAATTTCTGAAAATATCTTTTGCGAAACATGTAATTTTGCGCGAATTCTGCAGATTTTGTCAGGTTTGAAGTAAATCTAAAGTTCCTGCAAATGTTGCAAAAAATTCAACCTTTTGATTTTCCGTCAAGGAACAGTACTTTTCAGGAATAAAAAGTTTTTTCCCTCCTAATTTTATGGACATTATGATGAATTTCTTTAAAATTGTATCTTTAGTTTGAAAAACTTATTGCAGAAAATCTGCCTTTGCTGCAGGTAATTTTTCTGAACTTTTCCTCACATTGGAACAGAATTGTTCTGCAGTTCAGGTATTGGTTCTGCGACGTATGTTCCAAATTTAGCAGTATTCTGCTTTGGGGCAGTTGAATAATAGTTTCAAATTTTGTGAAGGTGCCATTAATTTTGATTTATTT
Organism: Uloborus plumipes; assembly: GCA_038373865.1. Taxonomy (NCBI): domain Eukaryota; kingdom Metazoa; phylum Arthropoda; class Arachnida; order Araneae; family Uloboridae; genus Uloborus; species Uloborus plumipes. The sequence continues at coordinate 156,679 of JAXGGA010001226.1, read as the reverse complement.
TTGCCCAAGTATCGATTTCGTTAGTGCAATTCTTGTGATGGCGGCAACTATGAATGAATCAATTATTTCAGAAAAGGCTTGTCCAATCAAAATGCATAGGACTTAAGCCCTTTCTAGAATAATGAATTTTAATGTTAGTAAAATCAGCCTATTATTTTCCTAAAAGTAGTAAAATTGAACAATAAATTTTAAATAATCCTTGAATTAGTTTTACAAAATTCTCAAAAAGTTTTTTTTGCTTTTTAAGAACTGATTTTGTGTCACTTCACAGTGCACTTTTGGTCCTCGAGCAATAGATTCTGAGTCCCTGCTCTAATGCACATAATTGGATATCTGTGATATAAAAACATTGTGTAATTGTAATCTTTAAATGTGAAACTTGTGCATTTCAACATTTGATCTAATCTATACATTTTAGAGGAAAAGGGAGATTCTTTGCAAGTGGTTCTGAAGATACTACTCTCAAGTTGTGGGAAGTTCCCAAGCGTAAACCTACAGTTGCACTGAAGTTATTATTGGCTCCATATTTGACTGTGAAGGCCCATGATAAAAATATCAACTCTATTGATATATCAGAAAATGACAAACTAATTGCAACAGGTTCACAAGATCATACAGCCAAAGTGAGTTAAGGAATCCATTCTTTTTTTTTTGTTACCCAAAAAAGAAAAATGTTTATCAAGTATTCTGTTGCTTTTGTTTTATACTACAGTAATCCCTCGTCATATAGCCCTTGTCGAGAAATAACGAAAAAGCGCAATATATCCAAAAGTGTAATATGAATGCAGTCATATAGTGACTCAACTAACGTGAATATTAGCTCTACTTGCACCAAAGATTAGTTTTTGTCAGAATTGTCAAGGTTTTGTACACTATGGTAAAAACCATGGTTTAAACCCTGGTTCAAACTGTTCTGTCCTTTTGAACAATTTAAGATACTTTCAGACTGTTTTATGCAGTTTTGGACAGTAAAACGCACCTGTCCTGTCCATAACCAGTTTTGGACGTTTAAAACCCCAACCCTGGTTTTCATCATACTAGGTCAAATTTCTTTATAAAAATAAAAGAAAAAATTAATCCACCAATATTTTTTTTCAATTAAAAAAATGTTTTTCTTGTTTTATGGCGGAATATGAATCAAAAGTTGCAGTTTAAACTGCAACAAAGTAAAAAATATACCATCTTTGTTCATTGATTAAAAAATTAACCTTTTTTTTAATGTTAAATGTGAAGCAACATTAAAAAAATATATAACTTTTTGGGACACATAGGAAAAGCATGATATATCCGAATAAGCGATATGCTGAGGTGGAATGTAACCAGGGGTTACTGTATATTGCAACTTTGAATTAAAGAATGTCAACTTGGAATAAAAGCCCTGGGCAATTCCACGAAAAGTGGTCCTAACACACCAAAATTTTTTCCCCCCATAATACAAAAACAAACCTTATTTTTTGACAAAAAAATATCTACTCTTTTCGATTCCAGCATCAATTTTAAGATAAAATTTTTCTTTTCTCATATTTTAGCCTTGTTTAATAACATTGAGACAAATTTAAAAAAAAATGCATTATTAGTGAAAAAATGTCAGAGAATTTTTTTCATCTAATAATCAATTTTTTTTTGGAAAAACTATCAAATATCATGAACGTAGATCCTTTAGTATGATTATATCTCATATTTTTTGTAATAAAGTGTTTCATAAGTTTTTAACCCCTCAAAATATGCAGGTTACTTTTTTTTGGTCACACACGTAAGGCAAAAGATAGAAAAGTTTCCCCCCAAGGTCTAATTAGGGGACAAAAAGAAAACTATCTCATATCATAAATTAACTTGATACATAACACCTGTAACCTGACGTACATCTTCATCCATTCGGCAGAAACGTTTTAACGAGGCTCTTTAAAAGCTGTCACACACGTAAGACTTTTGAATGGTTTACCTTAACCCTTCACTGCACGGTGTGCCAGATCTGGCACAAACCAAATAAATCCTCATATATTCCAATGACTTTTTAAATGCAGTTAAACTGAGTTTTACGCCCCTTCTGGAACATTGCTATAACAGTTTAGTGTGATGTTTATGTACTAGTTAGTTGCACTAGTCTAGGTATTACAGTTCTTTCTTTTGAAAAAAAGAGTGTCTGCATTTCCGTTACAAGTGTGTTTAGTCAATATTTCCTTTGTTCTAAAAATGTTTTAATACACATAGTGGCAAATTTGTTTGTACCACTTATGGCACAAAACACATTGTAAATTATTACACTTATCGGTATACAAAGCATATGCTATGTGCTTTGTGCCATATGTAGAACAAACAATTAAAACATCATTTTTGGTGCACCTTTTGAAGATAAATTTTTTTCTTCATTTTTCCTGAACTCAGAGTTATTAAAAGGTAACATATGACTTTTTTCATGAAAATATAAAAATCGTGCAGTGAAGGGTTAAGAGTCAGGTCTTTGTTTGAGAAACTTTCCCAGGAACCGATTTTTTTAATTTTTTTTTTTTTTTTTGTTAATCTCCTCTGATTACATGTAACATGTTATATAAATAAATTATAAAATAACCTATATATAATTCGTAAGCAAATGAGAATTAATTTCGTCTTCATTCTTTATTTTGTGAACACATCTTTGCAATTTAATTATTTACTAGCGGCAATGTCCAACAAAATCAGATCTTTCGTTTAGGGCAAAAAATCAAATATTAAACAAGTGGTTCCGTCCGGAACTGAACGAGCCTACTTTCCCGTTTGCCAATTTCAAATTTCAAATTTGGTAAAATATTCATCCGAAAGATAATGGGTAGGTGGGGGGTGGGGGCAATTCGAAAAGTCAAACATGAGAATTAATTGTCCTCGCCGAGATCTTTCTAACAAAAAAAGTTTGTTCAAATCAGACTGTTTAACTCAAAAGTAATTAGCGGGGGACCAGTTGTTTGAGCGGTTCAAAGTTGAACAAAAAAGGGCTCAAACCAAAATATTAAATGTGAGAATTATTTATCCTCGCCGAGATTATTAGAACAAAAGAAAAAAAATGTTCAAATCGGATTGTTTACTCAAAAGTTGTTAACGGGGGACAGGTTGTTTGAACGGTTCAAAGTTGAACGAAAAATTGTTCAAATCTGAAAGTCAAATATGAGAATGAGGTCTCCTCGCCGAGATCTTTCGAACAAAAAAAAGTTTGTTCAAATCGGACTGCTCACTCAAAAAATATTAGAAGAGGGGGGGGGGAGGGGGAGGGGGTAGAGACAGACAGACACATATATAATGCTGATAGCTATAATTATCAGTTGTGGAAGTTGAATTGACTTTAAAATGAAGACATGCTACACGCGGTCACACACGTAAGGCTCTAGTGTCACACACGTAAGAAATATTAAAAATTTTTTATTGCTACTCTACGAAGTTTAGAAAAAAAAAGAATATGTGGAATACTTACTTAGTATACTTAGACACATGCACAAAAATCACCGTTCATTTATCTTTTAAAACTTCACAGGAAATTACACAATAATATCAGGTATAGCTTATTTTCAGATTTTCCGAGTCACACACGTAACTCTGTATTTAAAATTTTATAAAAAAATTCAAAAGTGTCCTATGAAAAAAATAACGCCGCATTACAACTTTTGCATATCTTCTGTTACTCCAATAGCAACCACTAAGCAATATATAAAAAATATCGTCCTGGTTTTTATTGTTATTTGCAAAGAAATGGCGTCAAAAAGTCACACACGTAAGGCTGGAATGGCCCCCTAGAAAACAAACCAAATCCATTTAATAACCTTCATTTAAATTAAAACTAGCAACTAATAAACTGCAATAATTAAATATACTATTTTAAATTATCTTCGCTAGTACAGCTAGAATGTTTCTCTGGGTTTGGCATACAATTCTGACCTGTACAGGCTTTGATACTGTGGCACTCTGGATGTTATGCCCCATCTCCTCTGGGTCCTATTGTCGTTATATTCCTCAATCTACGCATTGTGAAGGTCATGATTTTATAATTAATAGTTGGTCACTCCGACTCCAATGTTTTCTTTTTTTTTTCCCCTTTTTTGGTAAAGTTGTGTATTATCTTTCAGAATGATTTCTATTTAGCGTTTTAAAATTATGTTAAAACTGTTTGAACTTTGTGTTGGTTTTTCAGATTTGGGATGTTTCAGACTTATCGCTTGTGGCTACTCTTAGGGGACATAAAAAAGGAGTCTGGTGTGTAAATTTCTCTCCCGTAGATCTAGTAAGTTATTAAATTTTTCTTTTCTTAATTCAGAAAGAGTAGTACAGTACTGCTCTAAACTGGCTCTAGATCCTTTTTCTAGCTTTCTTAGCCAAAGTGCTGTAATTACGAAAGGACGTAGCTACTACTAAAGGACATTTTTTTGTACAAATGTAATTTTAAAACTAAATAATATTCTTAAATTTTAGGCGTAATATTATAATAAGTTATTTTGCAGCAACATTATAGTTTTTCTTTTTTATCATTAACAATGAATTTATATGCAATGTTTCAAAGTTGATTTATCAAAAAGTTCATGTTGAGAGGCTGTGTTTAACAAGTTCTGAAACTTTTTAACTAAACTTCATGTTTTACCTTTTTCTAACAGTGGATAGTACTAGAAATTTAAAATGAAAAAGATTCTTCAAATATTTTTGCTTCTTTCTCGTACTTTATATTTATAAATTATTAAATATAAAATATTAATAAAAAAACATATTAATATTAACTATAAATAAAATAGAAGTATAATATAGAATTTTAATACTTTTTATTGAAGAGAATTTTTTATTAGTGCAAAGAAACATTTTATTGAATTTGTTAAAATTAATTTTACAATGTTTTTTCTCCCCAAGGCAGTAGCCACTTCATCTGGTGATGAAACTATTAGAATATGGTCTTTGAGTGATTTTTCTTGCTTAAAAGTAAGTTATTTTGTAATTTTGATTTTGATTTTTTGACACTTACGAGGTTTTCAAAAAATATTTTTTATTCAAATAAGCACATTTCGTTATGAACTTTTTTGTTGTTAAAACGTGTTCTTTGGATATGAAGTTTATACCAAGTGCATATGATTTTTAGGTCTTTGAAGGACATGAAGCTTCTGTTCTCCAAATTATGTTTTTAACTCGGGGAAGTCAACTAATCTCAAGGTATTTTTTCTTCTTCTTGGAGGGGTTTGTCCAGGATTTTTCACTTTGTCCGTTTTTTGTGAAAAACTAATTAATTTTGTGGAAAATCAAATAATTTTGTAAAAATCAAATAAATTGAAAACTCAAATAATTTTACAAAAAAAAAAAAAAAAAAAATCAAACTTATACATAGAGTGTATTTGTGGGGGCTGGGGCATGGCGCAAATTGCACCATTGAAAATTTTAAATCAGTTTTGTGGCCTCCCAAATATATCAATCTCTTTTTCCACTCCAGATTATCTTAAATTTGCGTTCTGACACAAGCCACTCTTAAAAACACTAGATTTTAAAAATCGTTTAAAAGATTTGAATTAAAAAAAAAATCAATAAATTTATTTATTTTCCTTTTGAAATAGCGTAGTAAACATCAAAAATGACAAAAATCCAAGTGATGGCATCTTATGCATAAAAACGGCTTTTTAAAGAATTTATTTATGGAAAAAAAATACACGGGGAAACGTAAAAATAAAAGAATAAAAGAACCTTTGGAAAAAATTAGTAAGACGCCTAGTCTTATCAAATATGGATAGATATAATGTTATTTAATATAAAGAACGTAATTTAAAGTACTGTATACACGATATTTTTAGTTTTATTTTCGTTTGGTAGCAGAACATATTGGTTTTCTCCGCAACCTGATCTTGATTATGCAACATATAGTTGTTCGTGTGAGAAACAATCCTGACATAACTCTATTCCTACGTGCTTAAATGTTTGTCTTCGTGATTTATTAATGGTTACAGCAAACAATACCGTAAGGGGAAATTGTATTCTTTTGAAATAAAAAGGAAAATCCTTAGGAATCATTGGAATGCGAGGTATAAGCACTGTTTGACCAACTGCTGGACCACTTAGCAACTATCACATTTTTACAAAGACATTTAACTTGGAGTCTGGTTCCGTTACCGCACACTCTACACACAGTTGCCCAAACAACACAGTTGCTCAACTGTTAATGAACAAACACCATCGCTTGAGAAGGCTGGAAACTAATCCGCTCATGCTTTTCGACCATTGTTATTTTTAAACTATACCTACTAATAACTCCTTACATATAGTGTAAATTTATATAGCATAAAGACTTCCTGATTAAATCAACTATTCTCTAGCAAAAAGAGTTTTTTCAATTCGAACCAGTAGTTGCAGAGATTAGCACGTTCAAACAAACAAACTCTTTAGCTTTATATTATTATTAGTATAGATTTATTTGCTTGTGTTATTAATATAAAATGTGGTTTTTAGTGCATCTGATGGAAATATTAAGTTATGGGACATAAAAAATAACATGTGCATCAAAACATTGTCAGAACACTCTGATAAAGTGTGGACTTTGGCTTCATCATCAACTGAAAATTACATTGTTTCTGGTGGTGCTGATTCAAACATAATTATCTGGGAGGTAAGGTTTGTTGCTCTGATTTATATTTGACAACTGTATTTCATTTTTCTCATGGATTTTAATATACATTTTTTAACATAGTTTAATCTTAGATCAGGCTTTAATTTTGATGTATTATTTTCAATTTAAAATACATGAACATCCTCATTTCCTTGCACTCTTATCCTATGCCTTATCAAGGCTTGTCATTTAAGGGGGTTAGAAGAGGGATATAGCCCCCTCCCCATGTCTTAGAATAGAGAAATAAATGTATTTACATATTAGTTGGTGTTTTTCAAAGTAATTTGCATTAAATTTGTTTTTGCCTACCTTTTTCCCTGTTAAAATTAAAAATAACTACCTGATCTTATCTAAACTGATATGATTTTCTTGGAAGAAGATTGTTTCTTTTTAGAAATTGTGCTAAGGGAAAGGGGTGCATGTGAATATGGTTCAAATTTATCACTTGACAGTAATGTGGCAGTAGCACAGGCATGCATTAATATTAATCCTGTTCCTGGATAGCAATTAAATTGGTGCACCACAAACTACTTAATGTCACAACAATCACTAACATCACACTATTAGCACCAGGGAAACTGATGGAAAATTTGGGAGATATTTCGGCTTCAGTTGTATATTAGAGAAGTTTTTCATGTTTCTGTGTGTAACTATCTCAGAAGCTCAAGATTTAATTGAAGATACATTTTGCTTTCATAGTTTTTAAATAATATGGTTGTTTCAAATTTTGTCTACATTTTTTTTTATTGTTCACTCATTCATTTAGCATTTCTTAATTTTGGATACTTGAAAAAGGAAACACTTTATTTACCAAAAATTCTATTTCTATTTTCCTTTGAATATTCAGGATCGTAATTGTTATTGAGTTCTGAGTTTTTGTTGCCTAGAAACTATAAAAAATGAAAATTCGTAAATTAATGTGTTGATGAAAGGCATACTTTTTCAGTTTTTTGTTTTGTACTTTACACTGCCTGTGGTTAAAGTTAAATGTTTTTGTATCTGCTACATAAATTGATCTTGTTTCACTCACTCAACATTATTGTTCAATAAATGGGTGTTTTTATTATCATTGAAGCCGCCAAATTATTTGCAAACATTCATTTTTTATTTTTTGCTTCAGGATACCACAAAAATTGAAAAAGAAAAATCAGTTGCACAATCAGAGGAATTTATCATGCAGTAAGTTACATTTCATTCTTCAAGTTCTGATTGATGAATATTGTATGCATTTATTTTTCCTTCACTGATAGAAAATTATATGATATTTGTTGCATTTTTTATTTTCATTCGTTCAGAAAAATTTATGATGTACAGCATATTTTGAAACAACTTGTTAGTTGAATATATTTAATGCATTTTGTTTATTTTCAGGGAGCAAAAACTGTTAAATTTTGTAAAAGAAGAAAATTGGTCAAAAGCTTTAAGTTATGCTATTACGTTAGAAAAACCACGCCTTGCTTATACTATTATTGAAGGTAAGAAAAAATATAATTATTTCTTTCCCTTTTTTTTGCTCCCCAAATATTATGATTTCAAAAAAAAAAAAAAAAAATGTAGATACAGCATAAAAAGTCAAACTTGAATAGAACTATGACGAACACCGATTTAAGAATAAAGACTGTCTGTTGTTGTTCTTGAATCACTTAAGTTAAGAATAATGGCAGCTGAACAGGGAAATATTTTTGACTCATACACAATGTGTTCTTTTTAATTGCTTGCCTGATTATACCGAGTTATCTCGGGCTCGTTTGAGTTGCAGGTAATTATTATCCCGAGAAACTTCAGGTGAAACTAAGCTGTCAAATTTTGATGAAGAATGCATTTATATTGAATGTGTAGGGTAAACTTTTATGTAATCAATCTCTTAGTAATAGTGGTCCATTGGATAGAGCTAATATATGTATGTGTGTTTAGAGGAATTATTTCTGAGTTTCTAGTTTCATTTTTACCTTTTATTGTGTTTTCCCAAACAATGATGAACTTTTTCATTTCCTTATTAATATAATTCTTATGCTAAATTCTTATTATGCAATTATTAATCCTTTCTGTAGTGATATATACTCATGATTATGAATATTTTTGTTATTTTTAACTTTTAGCCCCATAAATTGTTATTAATTGTTGAATATAATTCTGAAGTTATGTTGTATGGCAACACTATGTTAGATGTTTTTGTGAAATCGTTTGGCATCACTTGTGTGATATCACTTTCGGAATTTGTGTTGTATCTGTCGCGTGCTTTTTGTATCTGTGTATTCTGTTTGTATTATCATCCACTCATCTCATGCAATAAAATGTTTAATTAAACGCAATAGGTTATGTTCCCAGCTGCTCTGTAAAGTAAAAATAAAAGCTGAAGTAAAAGAAAAAGAAAGCGCATTCGTTTCGCCTAAAAAAAAAGTAAAAACTCTGAGTTCGTGATTTCGATACGAGTGAAAACGAAAATGCTGAGTTGGAATAAAAATGACGTATGAGGTGAGTGGAACATTCTAAAATACGAATTTGAGTTCAATTATAAGGAACTGTTAGTTGATTATTTGTATTTTGAAATTAATGTGCGTATCGTAAAAACGAATATGGATATCAGTAAAAACGAAATCGAAGAGACAGTAATATTAAAAGATGCGCAGTCTTTTGAATTATGGAAATTTCAAGTTGATATTATCTTAAAAGCTAAAGAACTGTATGAAATTGTTTGTAAAGAAGAAACTAAGGAAGATAAAGGTTTCGTAAATAAAGATGCAAAAGCACAAAGTTTGATAGTAAGAACTGTTGATAAAAGGTTGCTAGTACATTTAATTTCCTGCAAAACTGCAAAAGAAATGTATGATAAATTGAAGGCCATGTTTTCTCAAGAAAATGAAAATTTAAAGAATAATCTAATGCAAGATTTCTTCAATTTTAAGTTTAGTAAACAAGTTTCTGTAAATGAAAATATCGCATCTATCGAAAATTTACGTTTCAAATTGAATAATTTGAACTTTAATATCACGGAAGAAATGCTAATTAGTAAAGTGTTAAATATTTTGCCATCAGAATATCGGCACTTTGTTTCTGCATGGGAATCCACCGCTAAAACTGACAGAACTTTGAACAATCTTATTAGTAGATTAACTTCTGAAGAAAATAGAACAAGGCAACAAAATGAAATTCCTGGAAATGTGTCATTTCTTGCAAATAAAAGTAAAATTATTTGTTTTTCTTGTAAAAAAGCCGGTCACAAGGCTTTTGAGTGCTCCAGAAATAAAAACAAAACTTCAGTCAAGAATTGTTTCAAATGCAACAGTGATCAGCATTTGGCAAAAGATTGTCAAGGAAAATTGTTCTGCAAAATTTGTAAGAAAAATAATCATGTTGAGAAAGATTGTTTTTTCAGAAACAAAAAATCAAATGAGGAAAAAGCAAATAAATTGTCATTTTATGCTGATAGCAGAAATGAAAATGAAGCGAAACTTACTTTTGTTGTGGACAGTGGAGCATCGAGTCATATGGTTAATGATAATAATATTTTAAAAGAAGTAAAGAAGTGTAAAATTGATATTGGTATTGCAGATAAAAATAACAAAATGGAGTCCATTGGTATTGGCAGTATTGAAAGTAAAAATTGCTCTTTGGAAAATGTTTTACTTGTACCTGAGTTGTCGAAAAATTTGTTGTCGGTTAGTGCTATCACAGATAAAGGAGGAAAAGTTATCTTTGATTCTGATGTTGTAAAAATTTCGAAAAATGGATCTACAATTCTAGAGGGGCATAAAAACAAAAGTGGGCTTTATGAAGTTACAGTAATCGAAAGCAACAAAGAAAACATATTTCTTGCAGAGGATAAAATTTTTGAATGGCACCGAAAAATGGGACACATTGGAATTGAGAATTTAAGAAAATTAACAAGAATAAGTAATGGCATTGATATTGAAGATAGGGAATGTAAATTGAATGAAACATGTGAAGTATGTGTAAAAGCCAAGCAAGTAAGACAACCATTTTCAAGTGTTCGAAGAAGAGCTGATCGCGTGTTGGAAATTGTACACACTGACATATGCGGGATAATAGATCCTGAAACATGGGATGGAAACAAGTATTTTATTACCTTTTTAGATGATTATACTCATTTTTGCATGGTAAAGTTGTTGAAAAACAAATTTGAAGTATCTGATCTTGTGCAGGAATACATCTGTCAAGTAGAAGCCTTGCACAACACTAAAGTCGCTACATTGAGATGTGACAATGGAGGAGAATATATAAATGGACATCTACAAAATTGGCTGAAGAAAAGGGGAATAACAGTGGATGCAACTGTGCCATACTCACCACAGTTAAATGGAAAAGCCGAAAGGCTCAATCGTAGCCTCATGGATAAAGCTCGTGCCCTTATCTTTGACTCTACTCTTGACAAGTCAATGTGGGGAGAGGCTATCTATACTGCAGCCTACTTGTTGAATAGACAGCCTTCATCAACTACCGAAAGAACACCTGCAGAATTATGGACAAACCGTGTTCCTAATTTAAGTAATATTGAAATTTTTGGTACCAAGGCTTATGCCAAGAAACTTCATTATTTGAAAAAGCTGGATGAAAGAAGTAAAGCTTATTTGTTTGTTGGATATGCTCAGAATGGTTACAGATTGTGGGATCCTGAAAACAGGAAAATAATAATTGCAAGAGATGTTATATTTGAGAAAATAAAAGTGAAAAGTGATGAAGAAAATAAAAACAAAGAGAAGACTACTGCAATTGAAGTATGTATCCAGGCTATGGACATGGAAGTTGAAACTTGTGAAGAAAACAACAGCAGAGAAATTAGTGAAGGAAAAGACAATGAACATAAAGAACCAGAAAATGAAGACAGAGATCAAGAAAATGAAGAAATTTCTGTTAAAACAAGATCAGGACGTTGCGTAAGAAAACCACAATATTTGGAATCATATGAATTATATTCAGCATATTGTTTATTGACAAGTAAAGAAGATCCTCAGTCCTTTGATGAAGCTATACAGCAAAATGATTGGAAGATGGCTGTAGAAAAGGAATTAAGTTCTCTCAGAAAACTTGATACATGGACAGAAGTTGACTTACCACCAGGAAAAAGGGTCATAAATACTAGATGGGTTTTTAGAACCAAGGAAGATGGATCGAAGAAGGCTAGACTTGTTGCAAGAGGATTTGAAGTTGAAAATGACTCTTTGAATTTAATGTATGCACCTGTGGCAAGAATGTCTACAATAAGAATGTTCTTGGCGCAATCAATTGAAGAAAATTGGAAAATAACTCAAATTGACATCCCAACTGCTTTTCTTAATGGTGATGTTGAGTCAGAAATTTATATTGTACCCCCAAAAGGAGTTCACGTGAAGAAAAATAAGGTTTTGAAACTAAAAAGATCTCTTTATGGTTTGAAAGAATCTCCCAAATTGTGGAACAATAAGTTAAATCAAGTTCTAACTGAAAATGGATTTAGTAGATCATTGCATGATTTCTGTCTTTATCATTCAAGAAAAATTTGGATTATTGTGTTTGTAGATGATATACTTATATCTGGTGAAGACGAAGAAGTAGAAAAGGTCTTAAAACTACTGAAAGAAAATTTCAATGCAAACATCTTGGGAGAAATTTCGAATTTCCTAGGTATGAAAATTTCAAGAACTGAAAATAGCATGATAATTCAACAGAGCCATGTGATTCAAAAAATTGTTAAAGTTTTTAATATGGAAGATTGTAAAATTGTAAAAACCCCTATGGAACCTGGCTTCAAAATTGATACTTCGTTGCCGGTGATTGATGTACCATATAGAAAATTGATAGGAAGTTTGATGTATTTAGCTACAACTACGAGGCCCGATTTGACATTTTCCGTATCATACCTAAGCAGAGTACTTGACAAGCCTACAACTCAAACCTGGCAAGCAGCTAAAAGAATTGTGAGGTATTTGAAAGGAACTCAAGAAATTGGTCTTCACTATATAAGAAGCATGAAAGAGGATAAGAATTTAATTTGCTACTCTGATGCCGACTGGGCAAGCCAAGCTGATAGAAAAAGTGTGAGTGGCTGCACTGTGATGTACTGTGGCAACATCATTTCGTGGTCTTCAAGAAAGCAGAACTGTGTGGCATTGTCATCAGCTGAATCCGAATATATTGCTGCTGCATCTTCAGCTCAAGAACTGATTTACTTAAAGGGGATATTAAATGACTTTAATGTAAATAATTTAGTTCCTATTTTGTATATAGATAATATGAGTGCTGTAGCAATGGTAAGCAGTTACGAAAACTCAAAAAGAAGTAAACATATTGATATACGTAATCATTTTATAAAGGATTTAATTTTTAAGAAAGAAATCATTGTTAAGCATGTAAGTTCAGAAGATAATCTGGCTGATTTTTTTACAAAACCATTGGGTAGCATTAAGTTTAATAATTTAAGAAATTTATGTATGTTTAAAAATTAAGTTTTCTCTGCATAACTGTGTAAAATTTTTCTATTGCTTTAAAATTAATTTTGCTTTAAAATTTGTCGATTTATCATTTCTTTAAAAAAAAAGAAACTTAAAATCGAGGGGGGGTGTTGAATATAATTCTGAAGTTATGTTGTATGGCAACACTATGTTAGATGTTTTTGTGAAATCGTTTGGCATCACTTGTGTGATATCACTTTCGGAATTTGTGTTGTATCTGTCGCGTGCTTTTTGTATCTGTGTATTCTGTTTGTATTATCATCCACTCATCTCATGCAATAAAATGTTTAATTAAACGCAATATTAATGCCATTAAAAAGTGAATGGTATTTCTATTTTAGAAAAAAAAATCAGTTTGTTATTGCGGAACCTTCACTTTTTATTGTAGATATTGATTCATGTTAATTGTTTGTATATTGTCTGTTCATATGTTAAATTGTTTCTCTGAGAAAATAACTCTCATGTTAAGTAAAAGATATTATAACTCAACAAACTGAAGTTTAATAATTGACACTTAAAATGAAGAAGTTTTTATAGATAATTAATTAGATATGACCTTTTTTTTCAAATTAGGAATAGATAGATATTCAGGGATGTTTGACAATTGCTTGCATTTATTTTGATAGCTTTATTTATTTACTGATTCGTTTTTCTCCCTCTCTATTTGTTAAAGGCATTTGTGTAAAGTAATTTTTCGTCCCAATTCAATTCTGAAATCTTTTTCTAGAAATTCTGCTTCAAATGAAGGGTGAAAGTGCTTTTGAAGAAATTTTTTCAAATATGAGAGCCGACCAAAGAGGTATTTCCTTTTATTTTATTAAAAACGTCAGTTCAAATGCAAGTAATTTTTTCAAAGTGTTAGGATTAATCTGAAAAAAAAAAAAAAAAAAAAGTTTCAAAAGAAGCAGTTTATTTTAAATTAATATTTGAAATTTACTGTAATCACTTTATTTCTCAATTTATTTTTTAAGAAATCATTTTAGTGATACTATTTTTTATTCTAACACATTAACAAAAAAAAAAGGTAACTTAGCATTGTGGAAGAATGAAACACAGTAGAATTTGTACTCTATATTAGAGTATATTTGAAATCATGAGTTGCCAAGTCTGTTCTTAGGATTCTGTAGCAGTAGAATTTCACCACCCTTGTAAACTGGTTACATACACCTTGGTTTCATAGAGAAATAAACATGGTATGAAAAATGCGGTGGTTTTATGTGAAGTATTACTATTATTAATTTTTTCGCAATATAAAAAATATAACACTTGATCATATATTATATTATACATACTGTTGGCCCTGTTTAAACGAATATTATCAGTTCCAAGAAATATTATTCGATTAAGTGGGGTATTTGTTTAAGCGGGGATCTTTAACATTGTGCCTGTGGCGTGGGGAAGGATTTGGTTCCAGGATATTTTGTTTGTATAAGCAGGTATTCGCTTATCCGTGACCCGATGAAGCGGGACCGACAGTATATTAAACATTATACGTTGAAATTAAAAAAATAGAGAAATAGGTTGTGTGAGTTTTGTGTTCATTGTGTACTACAGTTTAATGATGAAATCTTGTTCTCTTCGATCGTAAAAAGAAAAAAAAATCTAGTGTATCTTCCTTGGTCTCACGTATTACAAATCTTACTTTCAGCATTCAGTGTTTATGTTACATCAGAGGAAGAATATTACATTGTAATCTGTTACTCTTATTTAAAATATGTCTGTAGGTGCTGCTTTTTTCTCATAAGTTAAATCAGAATAATCGATTTTTATCAAATTATGCAAGACGGCTGTTTAAAAAGTTAGTTGTACTTCCCTTATAGGAGTCATTGTGGATCAAAACCAATTAAGTCCACCTTTTATGCAAAATAATTCTATTAAAAAATATGTAAGTTTAAAAGCTCCTTAACCAATGGTTTAAAGGCAATAGGTCAAAAGCCGCTAGATCAGAATAAAAAGTGAACAAAAACCCTTTAGATTCCTATCGCTGTCTTCGTTTTGATTTTAAACGACTCATTATCTCAAAAAATGCTTGTTTTTTTTTTTTTTTTGTTTTGCAAGTGTACAGCTGCTTTTTTAAAAGGGAATAACAGAAAAATTCTGATCCCTTTACAAAAATTAATGTTAAGAAATCTACGGTTTTATTTACAATACCAACAATGTTTATCAAGACAACAGAGCAAATTCAAGTCGTAAGTTTGTAGAAAATACACGAATTTCGATTTTTAAAAGAATTTTCCGTCAACATTCTGTAAAATCAGACACTTGATTTCTTTTTTTAAAAAATGAATAGGAAAAATAGTGAATTGATTAAGAAAATATTTTATGTTACAGATATGTAATTCATGTATGATTTCAACAGCATTTGTTAATGACTTGGCAACAGTTGTTTGTTGCTCGCATGAGCTACAGTATAACAATTTTTAATCTCTCTAAAAAAACCCCGCCAAAATTTGATCTTTAGTACAATTGAAGTAGCTTAGTTTCTAAAAGAGAAGGGAGTGATGATATTTAGTTGATTGTGAAAGAAAAGATGAAGGAATTCTGTTTTTCTAAAAAATTATCATTGTCAGAAATTATCTTTAACCCTTAGTTTGGCACATATCAAAAATTTAAAAATTTTGACAAAATTTTTTTATTTTAGTTTTTTTGGAGTAAAATGCATAAATCTATAATAATAAAAGCAAGTGTAATGTGTCTGCCTGTCTGTCCATTTATCTGACCGAGCTCTCCAGCCAAATCTATAGCACACAGGGACCTGGAATTTTTTACACGGAAGCACAAAGGGGCTGGCCACCTGACCTCGAAGCCCGATTTTCGATTTTTGAATTAGAAAATTTTTAAAAAATCTATATATATAAAAGAAAGTCGTGTTAGTTACACTACTTATAACTCAAGAACGGCTGTACCGATATGGCTAAAAATTGGTGGGTAGGTAGCTTAGAGCCAGGAGACGGACATAGGCTATAATTTATGTGTGTCAGTTACATAAATAGAAAAACTGTCTTATTGACTAAGCCTTTTTACTAAGCCTTTTTTGACACCTCCATGGCTGAGCGACATAAAGCACACGTTCTGGCAGCTACCGGTGCGCAGTAAACAGGTTGTAAGCTAGCGGTGCGTTGAGTGTTATTTGACTTTTTTGTGAAGTAAATTACAAACAAACGTGTTACTTCCCTTGAAATTTATATGTGATAAGCTGTCAGAAACGATTGCTCATTCCTAGGATCCCGATAATCCCAACCGACAGCTGGCTCATGGTTAGGATATATTGTTCCTTTTTATCGACGGGGAATGTTGTGTGTGTGTAGGGGGGGGGGAGAGACAGTCTACATGTCCTACACACTACTATTCCTGCGCTATTCACTTATCTGCATTTTCTAAATGCACGGGCAACGCCGGGCGGGTACAGCTAGTATTATATAATTAAAAAAAATTCATGGGGAAAAAATGAAAAGAAAATTGGTTTTATAAATTGTGTATCCTGTAGGATACACTGCCAAAGTAGCAAATAAGAATACATAAAAACTTTTTATAAAATTTAATCAAGTATTTATTTACAATACAACTACATCTATCTATAAATTACTATACAAATCATAATACAAAAGAAATTAAAAAATAAAAGAGAACATACCTGTAATCGATGTGACGCCATGTTATTTTGGTAGAACACACTGTAACACTTATAAACTTAATACTAAACGCGTTGCTTTGTAAATAGCCTCAGTAAAGACAGATGTTGAAAAAGAAGGTTCAAATAATGCTATAGGTTAAAAGCCAGCCCCCTAGAGGGAGCCTTATTCAAATTAAAAAATGTAGAAAGTAATGTATCCTGTAGGATACATTGCCAAACTAAGGGTTAATTATTATAATATTTGTTGATTTTTTATGAAAATAATACAGAGTATGCAATTTTATAACTGATATTTTGAATCTGTCTTATTTTTAGAAACACTGCTGAAATTTTCTTCTGAATGGATAACTAATGCAAAATACTGCTTTGCTGCTGTGGTGATCCTTAATCTTTTCTTCCGCCTTCATGATTTCCAGGAACTATCTAAGTTGACAAATATTTCATTTCAGCTTAGAGATTTTCTACCATATTTAGGTAATTGATCAAGACTTTTATTTGTTACTTTTTTTTTTACATTACTAAGCCACGTTTATTCATATTTTTTTTTTCTGCAAAATATTTTTTTTTGTTTTTGTCAACTTTTATCCACAATATGTACGTGAGAAAACTGAAAATAAATTATAAAAAGAATACTTCTGGAACCTTTAGAAACATCATGAAATGATAAAGGCTTTTAAGAGTAATTTAATGAAACCATTATTATTTTAACAGAAAAAAAGAAGGTAATTGAATGTGTTATTTATGTTTTGAACTGTTCAAAAATTTTAAACGAAATATTGTGCGAATTTAGGAAAGACTTGCACAGGCGTTTCAAACTTTAATTGTTGATACATTAGAGCGTTTAAAATAAGTTTCTAGCTGATTCTTCTTTATTCGTAAACCTATATAGTGTTGGTGAAAATTGTTCAAATGAAATAGTTTTTTAAAAATTCGTTTTGAACTTACTTTTTACTTGATTACATTATCAAGATGAAAATCCTTCAATGTTGCAGATAAAGCTGATTTGCTAAAGAATGGCTTAAAAATCATTTCTGACAAATTTGATTTTCTGCAAGTATAGAGTCCATTGTGATGAAAAATTTGAATGCTATAAAAATATATTGAACCTTATAGGAAATGTTCATAAGCATGCAATTTTGATCTTTAGGGTTTTTTAAAAGATATGTAGCACTCAGAGTAAATATTTTACATTAATATTCCTTTTTAAATTAAATTTCATCTAACGCAGCTTGCATACAACTTAGAAATGGAGCTTTTATATACAGTAATGAGCTTTAATTTTAAAGTTTTTGGTGCAATCATAATAAAACTAAAATTGCTTCTATGTATCAAAATTTCTATGTGTTGAATTTTTTCTGGCAATTTGCTACTTTTAGAGACGTAGGTTCAAATGTATGCTTTTGATGGTAATTTATATTTGTCAAAGTACATCTAAGCAAAACTATTTAACATTTTTTTTGAATTTGATGCTCTCATTCAATAATTGCTCATGTGATTCATATTACAATTCTGTTTAAATAAAACTGATGAAAATATCTAGTCAAAAATTTTACTTTTCTTCTCAACAGACAGGCATTACAAGAGATTGCTGAAGAGATGTCAAGACATGCAAATTATAAATTTTTTACACAAGCAGTTGACTGGGTAAGTTGAAAATTCATTTATTCATTAAGAATTTTTTGTGCTTTTTATTGCACTAAAGAAGCACATTTTAAAAATTCTCTTTGCATGTGTTGTATTTTATTAAATAGATTTAAAAACGCATACAAAATACATTTTGATGTTACTATACGCTAGAATTCTTACTTCTTTTTACGATGTAAGGGAAGTGCTGTATTCGTGAATAATTTCATGTAGAATTTCCATTTTAATTACACATGAATTGAATCAATTTTGACTAGCTTTTCCATGATGTGTTAGTGCGCAATGTACATATGAATGTGTGAGCAAACAAAAAATCAATTTGGCCATCTTTAAGTCCATTTCAACAAGTTTTGTCATGATATCTATATGTATTTAGGCATTGCGTCTTAAAAATTTAAGCCTGTAGTTAGTAATTCCATAGTAAATTACCAACCAACCATAGCAAACTAATATTAACACTGCACACGTTTGGAAGTTATTTTTACTAAATTCCTTTACAACATTTAGTTATGCACAACAATTTTAGTTATAATAGGCTGTCTGTATGCACTTTCGTATCTGTGTACGTATTCACTCAAATATGGTTAGTTGTATATGGCTGAAATTTTTCACTCAGAATCTATAAGCATCAAACTGTGCACATACTTCCCTTTTTGATTGTAATCCGAGTTCTAAAAGTGTTTGTAATACTTTTTTTTTGTTAAAAAATTCAACGCTAATTTCAAATAATTTTCATATGAAAGATCTTCAAGGCATCACTTAAACCAACTGTAGTAGGTCAGAGAATTTGCAGTATCAGCGACACATTTTCCAGACAACACATACTATTATTTAATAGGAGTACAAAGCAGTAAGATCAGATGTTTTTTGTATAGCCCTTTTGAAAACCTGCAGTAAAAATATCTTTATGTTAATGATTGTTATTTAAAAAAAATCAAAACTATGCTGTTTAAAAAATAAACTATATTTACCCGTGCAAAAAATATAAAAGTATCTAAACATCCATACAGTACATATTAAACTGAAAACTGATTACATATTATGACTTAAAATGATGATACACCACATAATCTTCTCAGTTCTTCATATGTTACCCAAAAAGTTATCGACCAAGGTGCCTAAAAAAGAAATTGTTTTTGATTACATTGCTTTATTTTATTGCTACAATGTATGTTTTAAACTCCTTATAATTATGTTATAAAACTGTTAAAACATTTCTATGCCTAGGCCATGCAAACATCTATAATGTCTTATAATTTTTACCAACCAAATGTTTAGAGAAAATCTCTACCTCAGAGCAAGATCAATGTAACAAGTCGAAAAACGGAAAATTTCAGGTTATTACCATAGTGTATTTCTAATCCTATTCTGCATGTAGCTACATGAATGTAATTCTAAAAAAGAAAAAAAAAATTATAGGATTTTTTCTTCTGGATTGAGTTGTAATTTGCCAGTGTTAAAAGAGTGTGCCTCCCATCCTTGTATTCACTAGACAAACGTTTTTCAGCTCTCCTGAAAAATTGTGACTACGTTAGTCTGGCCTTGAGGTATAGAAATAAATAAACATGTGAGAGTACTTCGATGCAAAGTAACCTTAATGTAAAGTCTCCACCTGATTGCCTTTAAACATTTTATAGGCAGTACATAGCCATACAAAATGTACTTTTATTCATGTCATCAATCAATCTTATCATCAATGTCATTCAATCATCTTAATACCTTATTAAGCAGAAATAAAAGAGAAATAATTTATGACTCCCAAATTCAGTTGTTAAGTTCAGCAAAATTCATGTTTTGCACATCTTTTTTCTACAACTGATATTTTGCTGAACTTAACAACTGAATTTGGGAGTCATAAATTATTTCTCACTTTTCTTTCTGCTTAATAAGGGATTAAGGTGATTTTTAAGTAGCATGATAGGGCTGTAAATACACTTAAAAATAAAGGTATGTTTGATTTTTAGTGAAATTTAGGTTAAGAGAATGACTAGAACTTTTTTTCAAAAATTTTGGTACTGAAATGTGTATATTGTGCACTAGCAACGAGAAAACGAAAAAAACCTAATTTTATTCTTTGCAATGATAGAACACACCTTCAGGTTCATTTCGAATGCTTCCATTATTGAATAGGACCTCTGCCTTTTCGTGAAATGCCACTTAAGTAAACTCATGTTTTGCACAAGAAAAAAAATGCTTGTCGTAGTTTATTCAAATTTTATTCAAACAAAATTATATAATATAAAATTCAAGTATTTTTTTATCGAATCCCCATACTTTCAGCAACATATTTGAGAATTTTTAGAAATATTGAAAGATTTCTGCACCCGTCACAATTTACTGAAGAGATACGCATACATGCAGATTAGGCTTAGCGGTTGACAGAAAATGCAATTTTTTGAAAAGTTTGACGGCCTGTAAAACATAAACCAGATCACATATGGAAAAACGAATTCATATGGTTTACTTACCACCATAATATTAATAAATACACCAAATTTTATCAAAATCTGAGGACATGGGTTACAAAATCCTGTTTTCCTGGGTGATTTGACAGGGATTGACCCATTTGAAAATAAGTTGAAACAGGCAGTTAAACTTTTGGAAACATTTTGAATCTGTATAAGTCAAATTTGATTGAACAACTACATATGACTCTTGCCAATTACGGTATATTTACCACATAAGTGTTTAGTTGCAACAGGGGGAAAATTATATATATATATATATATATATATATATATATATATATATATATATATATATATATATATATATATATATATATAGCTGGGCTTCTGAATGATGAAGGGCAAGACCAAAATCTGCATTCTTACAAAATTTTTATCTAATTTGAAAAGGCTGATGGAGACCCTTAGATCTTTGACATTGCCTACCAGAGATTTTTTTATGCAGACTTAGCTAACATTCATAATTTGCATTGATAAAAATGTTACTCATGCCTCAAAATCAATATCTTTTTAACAAAGATAGTAAAGCTACCACCGCATCACCCTTTCCACTTTTCCCGAAAGCTTTTTTAACAATCTTCTACCCTTCTACATAAAAGAGAAAACCTTCTGCAACCTACTCTGCCAATTGAGAACTAATAAATTATGTTAATTTGAGCAGTTTTAAAAGCCAGGATAGTTTATCTTTGTTTGGACTTAACCTTGGTGGCAAGAGTGAGTTTTTCAATCTCATGGTAAGCTATGCACTGATTAAACTTAAAAAATTTCTATTTAAAAGTGCCACAATGGCCAATTTTTTTCTTTTCTATAAAATAGTGCATCAGATAACATCAATTTGGACCGATTTGCATGTGATTTTTTATCGCCAATGTTAATCCAAGTTAAGAATATTTTTGTTCATTGGTTCTAGAAAACTTTTACACCTTTATGACAGTTGGAAATGTTGTATGCAAATGCTTGAAAGTTATTCTGTGGAGTTACTACTTCCCTTGCATAGTTCAAGCTATTGGTGATCACTACACTAAATATGTTTTGCAAATTCAATATTGTACATGCTGGAAAGATAAAAATTGTCTGACATAAGAACTCATTTAACAGGCATAAAAGTTTTCCGCTTTAACGCGGAAATCCGCTTTTTTGAAAGCTCTCAGCACTGTTTCTGAGATCGATGCAAATCCGTCGAGAACTCGTGACAGGAAATGAGAGGGGCGGAGGGGCTATAAACCCGACTATAAATCACTAATTATCAGTTATTTTCGTACCAATTATTTTTTATTTTGATAAATTCTCTAAAATACAATGGTGCAAGTGCTGCGCCAATTGCGCCAAATAAAGAATCTTGCGCCATCCTGCTCCCAAACGCACTTTTTGATTGAAATTGCGCCTGAATGCGCCAAAGCGGCCGTTTTTCTAGCGAATATCGCGAAAAAGTGGCATAACTTCTGCTTTTGTTAACCGTACGTTATGACGGTTGCTATGGCGATATTCTGAACACGTGCGTCGCGAAAAATATTCTCCTTGTCTGAAATTTCAATCCTTTTGCATCTTGCAAAAATTTTGATATTTTTCACAATCCAAAATTATTTAGACATATGCTACCGCAGCTTAACTTATTTTATGTTTTATTTTGAGAAAAAAGAAATTTATTTTTAGAAGCATGTTAACATCTAGCGTTTACGTGGCGGACGAAGTTTCCTATGTTGAAGATTTCAAATCCAAATGCATCTTGCAAACATTTTAATATTTTTGACAATTAACCGTTATTTCGACAATAGATACCTTCCATTAGCGTATTTTAGCTTATATTTTGAAAACAAATAATTTATTTTTTTCGATTTATATACCTATTAATTTTTGCAAGCTTGATTTTAATAAGCATTAGGTTATCCATTGCTTCATTTTTTGGAAAACAATTGAAACAATCAAGCACATAATGTTTAATTATGGCTTTGTACTGAAAGGCAGTATTTTGATAAGTTGAATTTGTAAAATTATAATTTTAAAAGCTTAAATAGAATTTTCCATGCTACTAGCAGCAGTGCTCCCATTAGGTCATTAAAGGAAAGAATTCCCTGCTCCCAAACCACATTTGGTCACTTGCACCCCTGAAAATATCATTTGTCATGTCTGTGATTATCCAGTGGTAGATCTTCAAAATTGCTTGATATTTTTATAAATGATTTTCCGCCTGCTACATAAATGAAACTGTCATGTGAAAACTGAGTGTATTTTATGAATTTACAATATTCAAAATTCTGAACAAAGTTATTTTTCAAATGGGTAATTATGAAAATAATTGATTATGAAACCCTTGACTTAGTGCGAAATAAATATTTCCAGAAATGAAATTATGTTTTTCGGTTATGTACTGTTATATGTACATGAAACATTTTTAAAGCATTTAATAATGTCTGCAACCTCATCTTACATGGTATATGCGTTCAGTGGCGTTAATTTAGCTCCTGCGAAAATTTCAGCTTTTTTTGTCAACTGGCACTTTCATGCCTGATTTAAGCATAAAAAGAAGCTGGAGACTAGACTTTCAAAGTTAAATTTTAGAACACAATTTGAATCTCACTAAGAAGTGAATTTTGTAACATTACAACATACATTAGCATTCTTGCCAACTTCTAAACTCTTCATCTTTTCCAAAAGAGGTAAAAATGCAGAATTTACACGACACTATTTTCTAATAATAAAACCATTGCTTCACAGTACTGAGCCATCTTGACTTATGGTGATCTACTTATTACTTGACTTATGCAATGAATTTGTTTTAAAAATTTAATTGTATTTAAAGTAAGAGGAAAACATGTGGCAGATTTTAGCTCACAACTGCAAACTGGCGCTTTTACCGACAGATACCTGCTGTTACTATGCATTTTCATATAAAGTTTAGAGCATGCATTGAATTTATATAACTCACTTTTGAAACTAAACATGCACCTCTAATAATAATATATACACACATTTACAAGTAACACTATTTCAAAGTAATCAACCAGTTATTGTGAAAAATTTGATTCTAATCAGACAAATTTTATAAATAGTTTAAAACATATTTTGATTCCCAATTGTTATCCTTTATGTCTAAACCTGCTGAATTTTGTAAATTTCCTTGATTAAAATTATAATTGTTGGTAATTATTGGAATTATTTTACAGGTTAAACTCCCCAGCAGTTAGGAGTAACTCTCTTGAAGTTAATCAAGAACTTAAAAATGCCAGTAATAAAAGAGCTGTGGAACCGTCCAGTGATAAAATTAAAAAAAGAAAGAAAACATAATTTGAAATGATGAGTAATAGTTATTGCAATGTGTTGAATTGTACAAATGTAAATATTATTAAAAAGTTTTTTTATTTATTCATGCTGTTGCATTAATCTATTTATTATTATTATTTTTTTTTTTTGCACTTAACATAATACATTATTCTTGTACTTATCAAGGTCCTGGGGACAAAAACCTATTTGAAAACTGTAGTGAGAGAAACTTTATAGCAAAAAATATTGGAACAATCCAAGAAAGATACCTTTTTTGTTGGGCCCCTGAAATTGTGTATCTTCCCTTTCTTTAACGACATTCCCAAGGTTTAATCATCCGTAAGACAATGTTTGAAGAACAATTGTTATCTCCTATCCTCCCTAAACCATAATTTAGTTTCCAATGCCAGAGAAAAGAATGTGCCATAAACTTCTCTCTGACTATTTAAGGATGTCTGTTTAGAAAGTTGAATTCAATGCCCTCTTCCAAGTCTCATTTGCAACTTCAAACACGTGAGCATTCCTTTGCTTTCTCCAATACTTTTGTATCAAATATTGCTATATGCCTTTCTTCTTTGCTTGTATTACTGCTTTTTATTTACCAATTGTTACAGCACAGATATTATTTCACATAAAAAATCCAAACAATGACAAAACTACACCTTACATTAATGAGCAAACCAATATTAACACTGCACACGTTTCGAAGTTATTTTTACTAGTATGTAAAACTGCAGATTCTCGTAGCCCTGAAATATGTGTGCAATATTGTTTTGCAATTTTCGTTACTTTCTCATTTATAGTTTCTCCTATCCGTTGTGCCCAGTTATTCCTCTACATACTGTCCAAAGCCATACTATCATTTCAAATGCCCTACTTCATGAGCCAGGTATTTTCAATTTGATGGTGGTCATAATGGGATTTATTTGTAAAACTAATGCACTATTAACAAGTAAATAGCAAAAAATACATACCATTCTTGTCCAGATTGGTACAAAACCCTTATATAAAGCCATAAATCCTTCTTGATGTACTGTTTTTAGAAGACAGTCAATGGATGACTTATAAAACAAACCTCTGAAATGATAAAAGAAATTATAAATAATGCTTTTGAATAATAACAAAAAAAGCTTTCAGTATTAAATAAAAATTTAAATTAAAAGCCTATGCATTTATATAAGCATAGCCTATATATTTGTGCTCGCTCTCTCTCTCTTTGAATATATGAGAGTTAAATCGTAATTACAATTGCAGCTTATATGCACAATTAATAAGCATGAATTAAAGTCGTGAAATTTAATTTTGAATGATAACAAAATAACGTATAATTAATATTTGCTGCACCAATGATTATTTTTTATCAAGACACAAGTTATTTATTGCTTTTTTTTGGAACAAAGGCAACAATAAATGTTCCATTAAAAACATATTAGATTATGTTACTTAGCTAGCACTGGGTGCAGATTTTTTTTCTAAAATTGTTAAACTAAACCTTGTTATTTACTGGAAGATTCCCTTCTTTCTTTAAACCTTTTAGTCTTTCCACAGACCTTATAGATAGCTTTTATTCAGATTTTAGAATAGATAACATACCTTATTACATTAATCTTCATCCTTTTATATCATTCTCTTTTCAAGAATTCTTATTTTGGTAGTACGATGAAGCAATAATTATTGCAAGGTCCAAAACTCATGATTTGATTTTTTGAAAAAATTATTTTTTTTTAATTTATTTCGTTCATTATTTTAATATTTTTAAATTCTTGCGACTGCTATAAAACTAAATAAAACAAGAAAAAGAAACCCAATGTTTTAATATTTAAGTATTTGAAAGCCCATCATCATATACTTAGCAGCTCATTTATATTTTTAAATTCTGTTTTTCATGAAACCAGAGAGAAATTCTATTCATTTAGTTGGGGGGGGGGGGACTTGTTGAAAAGGGAAAATATCTGATTTTAGTAGCAATGGATGCAGAAAGTAGAAGGTTTGCATTCCTTCACTGGTACATAAAACCTAGACTTAAGAAATTTTAAAACTCTTTTGTAATGGGGTAGCAATTTTTCTGCATCTGCTGTCGGTTTTTCACACTACAAATTGTTTCCTGTTTCTAAACAATAGATTGTACACAGTAGCGTAGCTAGGGGGCGCAGCGCCCGTGGCGAACTTGAAAAATTGCGCCCCCCCTCCCTTAGAGGTCGCTCTGATGGGAGGTCATTGTGAATTCCTAAAATGTCCTTACTCCAAAAATTTTGATTTATTTATTCGAAAAATTTGCAGACAATGTTGCAACCTTTTTTTTTTCTTTTTGCTTTCTCAGGGTTGCCACAGGCTACTTAAATGCTACTTTTTGATACTTTTTTTGTCACAAGGCGACTTTGGAGACTTTTTTATTCAAAAACTGGCTAAAAAGCAACCTTTTTTCACTAAAGCTACTTTTTTGGAGACTTTTTATTTTCCAAAGCAAGTTTTTATTCAATAATAGTTGAGTTTTTTCACCCTTTTTGTTGTTTATTTAATAGTTTGAAACATATTTTTTATTACTCTTTATTCCCATTTCATCTTGTTTTTTGGTGAAAAGTGGTTTGCTAAATAGCACTCCAGTTTTTTGTCATCCGAACTCTTCAAATAGGGTGTTGACCAGGGTTGCCAGATTTAAGAGCTGTAAATATGGGACAGGATCTTGAGTGGGGGAGGGAGGGTTGAGAGAGGAAATCTAAAGGTTGAATTTTTACAACCCTGATATAAATATTAAACTTTTTCACAAAGATAAATAAAGAAAACAATAGACAATAAACCTATGAATAAAAACCTTCATTTTTTACCATGCATAGTTATTTTTCATCATGACTATTAGTGGAAAAAGGTTTAACACTAATTATTGTGAAAATTCGTATTTCCCTGTTTTAACCCTCTTTTTCCTGACGCAGGCCCGTCATTTCAAATTTTACCGGTGGGTGGGGGGGGGGGGGCAAAGGTAAATTGTACCAAATTTCAATGTAAATTATACCAAAAAAGCAAAAGCCATACCCACTTACATGAAAATACATTAATTTCCCCAAACCAGTGGGAAGGCATTTGACCTCCCGTTCTGATATCCCAAATGACGGCCTTTCTTGGCGTAAAAGATATAATAGTCGCTTCTACTGATACCTAATGTTTAGTATGTACTTTTTCAAAGAGCTAGGCGTACCAATGGGGAAATTTGAATGCAAAATAATTTTAATGAGTCATTAACAAAAATTTCGATTACAATTGGGTAGACATAGAATTAAACCTTACTACTTGAACTCACTATACATATTGCATATACCTAAAACAAATAAAAAATTCAATATTCAATATCTTTTGGGGGAAAACTGTAGTTTTAACAATATTATAACATATTCTTATATAATGTTGGAAAATTCCTTTTTTTCAAAAATCATATTTGCTACTTGATTTTACTGCTGCAATAATTCTTTCTATGTTTTGATGGTCTTTAGGTTGCCATAAAGCTCACTAATTTATATTTCGGTCGCTCATTGTAAAAATTTAGTATCTTCCATGTTTTTAAAACGCGTATTTGTTTGCTAAATGGAATAACATTTAGTTACATCTTTTAGTGTAAAAGCGAAGCGAAGCAAATTTCAAGAGACTGAAATTGATTGATTCAAAAATCTAGTGACTAATAGTAGCTGAACACATATTTCTTTCATAACTGAAAAATTGAGAAGGGCTTTTTTTTAATAAGGCATAGTAAAATCATTTACAAGGAGATACACCACTTTTACAACGAACGTATGTTGACTTGATTGTGAGAATAATTTCTGCTCTAAATGAATAGAACACTAACATTACTTCAGAACAGGAAAATATTATAATTCAATCAATTTTCTTGTCACTCTATTTTACATTTTTTGTTTTACTTCATTTTTTTTCTGAAAATAATGTTCCGTTTTGTAAAATGCTGCTTCTAGCCAGAATACGGGACTTTAGCCGTCCCGTATCAAGGTTCCCCGGGACGCGGGACAGTATTTCAAAAAACGGGACTGTCCCTTGAAATCCGGGACGTCTGGCAACCCTGGTGTTGACTGAACTGGGAAACATGGAATTGCCTGAAAATTCATTTTACAAATGTTATTAGTTCAGGAAATTCCCCTCAAAAGAATTTCTTTTCCAAGCACGGGCCAAAATTTCAGGAATCATGCTGTTAATTATTAATATTGTTCATCATAGCTTAACTAAAATACAAATTCTTGAATTTTTTTATTCTAAGAAGCTCATATTTTTGCAATTTACATGCTTCTAGGGACTTCTACATTGTGAAAAGTACAATATTTTTACATCATTTGTGAGAAATGGATTTTTTCCCCCTTTTCAGTGTTTATTAAGTTTTGTTGAAATAGAAATAAATAAATTTTCTTTTTATTTCTACTAAAAGCTTGTTTTAAAAATTTTTGAACACTCCATGACTGTTTTGAACACTATCATTCGCTGCATCAAGTTAGGGCTGAAGTCAAGTGCTGTATCTCCGTTTTTGCTTCAATTTTTTCAAGTTCTACAATATTAGAATAATATTTCTTATCGCTTTCAAAAAATGAAGCATTAATAAAAATTATAATTTAGGGCCCTATTCCAAAAAAAGTCGGTAGCATTCCACTTGAAATTGATGTCATTACTCCTTTGTCAAATCATGTCAGTTAGTGGAATCTTTATGTGGATATTGTTTGAGAAATATGAATTTATAACATCAAACTAAAGCAAAACTATTTCCTGCGAGAGTGCCTGGAAAAAGCTCTCAATCTCAAAAAAATGAGAAAAATAAAATTTGAGTGTTGCTTCTTTGCAATATTCATCATAATTTTCTATTATAGTTGTCCTGATCGCAAATCGTATCAGCATTTAACGTTCTGAAATTAGCCTTACATTGGTACCAGATAGGATAAAAAAAATGCCTTAGGTTATGAAATAAAATAAAATAAAATGTTAACAGAAATGAAAGTGCCCCCCCCCCCCCCAAAAAAGGCTGATTTGAGAAAGGTAGTTAAAAAAGTAGAAGAAAAGATTAAACTGGAAAACCAAGTTACAGGCAAAAGTACGCAGTACTCATTAAAAGTGCTGCCGTGTTTTTGAAGGCTAGCTTACAGCCGAGAAATTTATAAAGCTAATTCTTGTAACAGAAGACTTTAGAATTTTTATGCTGATATTGCATTCTTTTTCTTGTAATAGCTATTTGCAGTGTTTTCTTGACAATTGCTTTACATTGATTATTTTTCCTTGTAGTCTTATGAAAATAGTTCAGGTTGTCATAGAAAGTAGTTTAAGGCAGGAATTCAAATGAAACACAGACGATCGCAACTCACCAATGCAATCGCAAATTCCTAAATTTGGATTCAAGTGAAACGTTACAATCGCTACGAAATGCTATTCTATCATAATTCTACTTCCAGTAGTGGTTGCAATTGCGATCGCGTCGAAGCGATTGCAATGGTGTTTCACTTGAATTCGGCCCTAAAGCTCTTGGAAAAAGAGAGAGCGCATTAAATGTAAAGAAAAATTAAACTTTTTACTGAACAAAAATTAAGCTAATTGAATGAAATTAGTTCTAACAGTGGAAAATAAAATATCAACTCCCTTTTTCATAAATTGTAGCAAAAGTTTTATCTTTTTTCATTTGTATTAGCACATTCATTTTACATCCATTAAGAATGAAGGTGTAGATTTTTTGCTACTGTATGATTTTTCAACCCAGTTTGTTTATTACTACATTTAGCTAATAATATGAATGTATCTTTTTTTCTTTACAACTTTTTTAATTCCACGAGCTACTTTTTTGAAATTTTTAGGGTACTTTTTTGCAACTTTTTTGAAATTTTTAGGCTACTTTTTTGCAACTTTTTTGATATATTTATGCTACTTTTGCTACTTTTTTATTGAATTTTTCCTGTGGCAACCCTGCTTTCTTTTAGCATTTTTAATGGTGTTCAGTGTTCCCCCTCATGTTATGTGTGCATGATATGTCTGCTTGTTCGTTTTATTGGGAAAAATTCAAGTTTTATTTTTGACAAGTTTTTTGTTCGATTTTAGAATTTTTGTCTCGCCAACAATTTTAGTTCGGGGCGTTCCTACCTTTCCATATTTTCACATAAATTCAAAAAACAAATAATTCTTGCAATTCGTTATTGAACATAGTGTGTTTTTTTTCCCACACGAGAGCTTTTATTTAAAATAGAATTTGTTTTAAAACACTAGAAAATTGTATAAAATAAACATAATTTGTGCATTTTAAATAAAAATCAAAGCATTGATTCTATTGTACTTAGGAAATCAAAGAAAATATAAAAAGCATAATTAAACTGAAATTGGCTTAATAAATACGACTCCTTGCATACAGGCGAAATAAAAGTTCGCTATTTTAGGTCTCCGATTTTTTTATGAATAAATACTTTTTATTTTAAGTATTTAAAATGTAGCAGAGACCCGCCGTTATTTAATAAAAATATCTATGAGGGGAATTAGGAGAGGGGCAATTGTTCCCTCCATGGCTTTAAAGTACCAGATGTATTTTCTTGATTTTTTTTGAAATTTTAAATACAGCGCATACAAACACGGGACAACAATAGGGATGGTATTAGCGAGTACCACAACGACTGTGCTCGAACTGAGAATGATTTAAAAAAAAAACTGATTAGCACGTATATTTGTGTACCGTTTTAAAAAAGTGGCTCGCCCCACTGAAGTAGCGCAGAGTACATGCATCTTCCCTCAACATTCACTTGGCGTTTTCATGTTCATAGAAACAATAGCTATATTTATTTATTTTGACAATAGAAAGAGCACAAAACATATTGCACTGGCCTGATTACAAATCGAGCTCAATCCCTCCCAATAATACTAAAACGGTAATGAGTATAAAGAACAAAGTAGAGCTATATACAGTTTAAAAGTGAGAGCCCTTCATTAAAGTACATATAAAATAGAAAAATTTCCAAAATAAGAAATCAAAACTCACTAAAAAAAGATTTATTTATCATTTTTTTTTTTTTTGAACTTTCGAACCTTCTATACTGAGCCATCGAAGCACAAACAGCGTTTGGAAACGTTACTCGTTCAAAACCGCGCGCCGCTGTACTTGTGTTACTCATTTTTGGAATCTTCATTTAATGTAGATTCTCAGAGCCTGATTACCGCAGGGGCACAGGCCCCTCCTCTTAGATTTAGCGGAGCCCCTTAGAAAATCTCATTACTTTATCCAACGTCTTCTAAATACTAAATGCCTACTGTATGTTTTACTATTAATGCTAAAAGCTTACTGTGTATGTCGACGCATATTTTTGTCTTAATAATTTGATAGCATTATTATTATAATTTTAAAGTTTGATCTTTGCACAAAACTTTTATTTAATTCTGGTATTGTAAGAATTTTTTAACTCGTAACACGTAACTGATATGAAAAGGCAAGGCGGGGCCATGAAATAGAAATGTGCCCCATGTCCAATGTCAGAATAATCGGGCTCTGTAGATTCTTGGTACAAATTTTTAGAATCGCGAAATTTGCAATAGCCGTTTTTTAGAAACCTTTCCCTCCCCATTCTGAGAAATACATATTATTCTCTCGCTAGTTTTCGCCACAGAAAACATAATACCAACAGAGAAGTTATTTTCTGTCATCATACAATTGCATTCCAAAAATCTGTATCCGAAATGTTTTCAACAAAAGCTCGCCGATTTTTAAAATCGTAGAACGTTATTTCTGAAGTATATTATGTAATTGATAAGTTCAAGTGATATCGTGAAAAAAAAACGGTTGGAAAGAAACGGAGAGAAAAGGTTTGTTTCTATCTGTTTTAAGTGGATATAAGACCGACCGATTTCAGATCGGCCTATTATACAGACTCCAGACCCCATATAACTAAATTTTATCCTGCCAGATAGATTTAAGCTTGTATCCAACCGAAATCTACCAAAGCAATGTTGCACATTTTGTATCATTTGTCTTGTAGCGTGGGGGCGCAGTTTGCGCTGCTCGGAGAGTCTTTCAAATTTTAATTTTTTAGTCTGTTTGGACTTGATCTTTTTTTTTTTTTAATCGGTCAAAATGCCGCCCCCCTGGTTGCTGCGCCCGTGGCAAGAGCCACTCCTGCCAACCCCTAGCTACGCCACTGTTCCCAATCATTTGTCTTGTAGCGTGGGGATGCAGTTTACGCTGCTCAGAGAGTCTTTCAAATTTTAATTTTTCAGTCTGTTTGGACTTGATCTTTTTTTAGCCTACTTTCCCGTTAAAAATAAAAGAAAGACGAAAAAAGTATTAAAAGTAGCTTAATGCATCTAAAAAATATCGCCAAGTTAAAAAAATAAAAAGGTAAAATGAATATCGAAAAATTAAAAATTTGAAAGTAGGGTATTGAGATGGGGAATTTGTGCGTCGGTCGGTCGGTTGGTCTGTCTGTCCCCCCCAATAACTTTTGAATGAACATTCCGATTTGGACAAACTTTTTTTTGTTGGAAAGATCTCGGTGAGTACAGCTCATTCCCCTATTTGATTTTTTGATTTGAACAGTTTTTGGTTCAACTTTGAGCCGTTCAAGAAACCGGTCCCGCGATACTAACTTTTTAATGAACAGTCCGATTTGAACAAACTTTTTTTTGTTGGAAAGAACTTTTCAAGGGTACTTCATTCCCGTATTTACATTTCCGATTTGAACAATTTTTCGTTCAACATTGAACCGCTCAATCAAGCTGTCACCCCTAATAACTTTTGAATGAACAGTCCGATTTAAACAAACTTTTTTTTGTTTGAAGCATCTCGGCAAGGATACTTTATTACCGTATTTAAATTTTCAATTTGAACACTTTTGGTTCAACATTGACCCGTTTAAGCAACCTTTCTCCACCTAATAACTTTTGAGTGAACCGTCCGAATGGAATAAATTTTTTTTTGTTCGAAAGATCTCAGCGAGTGCAGCTCATTCCCATATTTGATTTTTCGACTTGGACAATTTTTGGTTCAACTTTGAATTGTTCAAACAACCGGTCCCGCGATGCTAACTTTTGAGTGAACAATCCGATTTGAACAAACTTTTTTTTGTTCGAAAGATCTTTTCAAGGATACTTCATTCCCGTATCTACAGAGGCGGACTGGCCGTAGAGGCCACCTGCCCGCGGGCAGGTGCGCCCTCAAAACCTGTGCGCCTTCGGGTTTTTTTTTTATTTTTAAACTTTTTTAAAGGTTTGAAAGCAACCCCTAACAGTTTGAACAGTACCCCCCCCCCCACACACTGCCAGTGCGCCTTCAACTTTAGTAAATTACTTATTTTTTACTTTTTACCCGTTTGGAACACGTAAAAAGTAATCAATAAGCGTTATCAGAATTCGGTTCTTATTGTACCCCAGAAGTGATAGGTGGTCTTTAAGGGGGATCTCATCCAAAGTTAGCGCCCTCCGGTCTGTGCGTCCTTGCGCTGTGAACAAAGCCCCCCCCCCCTTTTTTTTTAAATCTTTACGTTCAAAGCAGGGAAAGCAATCTATAAAAGATTGAAGAAAATGGTTATACTCAATAATGTACCTGTTATAATTAACTTTTATTTATTGCATCACAGACGTGATAGGTTGTCGGAAAGGGGGATCTTTGCCAAAAAAAAAATACAGCGCCTTCCAGGTTGTACGCCCTTGCGCCCTCGAACCTGTGCGCCTTCGTTTTTTTCCACCTTACTTTCGTAGGGTATGAAACAAGGCAGTCCAGTCGGGGGGGGGGGGGGGTCTTAATCCAAAGTGAGCGCCCTCCGGCCTTTGTATCATTGCACCCTCGAATCTAGTTGACTTGGGTGCCCTCCCCCCACCATTCTTTTAATTCGAAGCGAATGAAACAGTCTATAAAAGTTTGCTGCAGGAGATTATAATTAATAATGTGCTATAATTCACTTTAATTCATTGCCCCCCACCCGCCCCCAGAGGTGATAGGTAGTCTGGAAGGAGGACCTTTAACAAAAAAAAAAAAAAAAAAAAAAAACATCTTCCTCTGGGCTATGCGTTTTTGCACCTTCGAACCTGTGCTCCTTTGGTGTTTTTTTTTTTTTTAATTTTTTACTGGAAGCGCTTGAAGTACTTAATAAAAGTTTCAGTACAAGGTTTAAATTAATAGCGTAAAAAAAACTTTGAATTCATAGCACCTCAAAAGGGATATGTAGTATGAGTATGGTCTTAGACCAAAGTGAGCGCTCTTATTTTTGTGCGTTTTCCTCTCTCTTTTGTGTGTGTGTGTGTGTCGAGTCAAAGTGTCAATCTACCTTGATTGATGTTACGAATTCATGTGTGGTGTTGTTGGTTAGAGAAATCAGTTGTCAAAAGATTCTTCAGACAGGTATTTTTATGATGTCAGAAAGCTGCATGAGTAAGCAATTGAATTGTATTGCACTGAAAAACATGTACTACCGACAAAAATGTTTAGTTTTGCCTAAAATAAAATTAAATAATGATTTACTGAATATTGTGTTAGTTGGTTGACTGGCTCCTTCCTATTTTCATGAGCATTTTAATAGTAAGCGGATCATCAAAACAGCAGTAAGTAAGTAAAAATACAGCAGACCCTTAAACCGCTGAATCTATATATACGCACACCATAATTCTTTATAAATCGCACAACTTTTCGAAGGTAAACAATAAATTGAAAAAAAAAAATCTGTATTTTAAGCACAACAGCTAATATGTAACCATTTAGTGCAGGATGAAGCTCTGTTATGAAGCCCATTTATTTGTGAATAATGGTTAAAATTGTATTTTATTTAAATCTATATACGTGTTCCATGGTGTGCATTATAACGATCTTTTATTGTTCTACAAGATCGGTTTTAACACAATGAGGAGGGCTCGCAAATTATGAAAATTATTTTTTTTTCAAACTTCCGAATTCACATGACTTATCTGACTAATGAGAGACAAGTTTGGAAAGTACTAGTAATGGTTTGGGAGGGTTTAACTCATAACAGTTAGGTCAGATTCTTAATTTGTTTAAGAATACAGAAGCTAGAATTTTTAAAAGCGTTTGAGACAGAAATCACAAATAAGTAATGCAATTTTTGTTAAGCACCAGAGGACAAAGAAATTGTTGCTAAAGAAGTAACTTTAATTTTTTAATGAAAATAAACACGTTTAAAATAGAGCGAGATGTATTACTGTGAACAGAAAGTTTTATTTATTGGTGTATTATTTTAAAGGATTTCATCTTTTTAGCCTTAAATCAATTTAATAAAGATGATTTTATCTAGATTTTGCTTTTGTTATTATTTACGCTTTACTGGAGACCCTGCATGAGAGTAAGTAAAAAATTTCCATAAAACATTTCAGAATGTAACACGCTCGTAAAAAATGTAACTTTCATTGAGAAATGAGAGGAATAAACATCGTCATTGTATATTACTATCTGTTGTCTCAGGCATTGCACCAAAGACTCTATAGTATCTTTGATTGCACGGTCTACCGTGAAAATAAAAGTTTTGCCAAAAGACGCATGTTCACCAATCAGGCTCAAATAAAAGAAAAATTTGTGTACAATTTCACGCCAAAGTGAAGGAATAGCTATTTCAAAATTTAAATTGAGACCTTATCGGAATTTTTTAAACACACCTATCTCCCCCTCCATATGAAATTTCTGAGTATTGAAAAACCTTTGTGACAAATTTGGCAAAGATCCGACGGAAACTTATTGTTGTTATTTCCCCAATATAATCCTACGAAACTGGCTAACCAGGCAGTATGGCTCAAAATTTAAATTAGACCTCTTTGGATTTTTTTTTTGAGTTTCGATGTTCCGAAAATCTTCAATGTGAATTTCTGAGCAGCTAAGGACTTTAGTACGAAATTTGGTAAAGATCCGGCGCAAACTGTGGATTTGTATAAGAAGCATACGCACCCACACCCAAATATTCACACCCATTTATTATGCTGGTTTAACTTATAATTTAACTACGGTATACTCCCAATTATCCGCAATGGGGAGGGTATCGCGAACGAAAAGGCTAATTATAGATATGGTGTTCGTTTGTTTGTTTGTAACCGCTGGCCAGAAGTCCCCACAGCACCTACAGACCTGAAACTTGGCTCAAAAATTCGAATGTGTCCCAGTAAAATGCATCTCGAAGGCCAAATTTTTAATTTCGAATTAGTTATTTTTAAATTAATTAATTAAGTCTCATTTTTGGTGTATCCGCCATAATTGAGGGGGAAAACCTTCTCCCACCCCAAAACATTATATATCGCTGGAAAGGGTTTTTTTCTGAAAAAGAAAAGTTTTAGCACGTTTCTGTCCGTTAATTAGGACAGGAGATATTAATTAATCAAATTTAGTCAATTTTCAAGGCTTAACTCTACGCAAAACTGAAACACTAGATCCATTTTTCCAGACAGACTGCTCTTTTGTCCCTGAAGTTACTTTGTGGTTTAAATTTGCGTATAGATTTAAGCCTTGAAAATTTATTCAATTTGAATGATTAATATCTCCTATTTCTTTCTTAATTTTCTGTCTTTTTGATTTATTTGGCGAATTGATTTAAACTTCAACATGACTTTAAGTGGAATTTAAAAGATAGAGCGCATTTGAACTAAAGGATATAATAATTTTACTTCAGAGGGGGGTTGAAGTGAATTTAAATTTATTCAGTTGACTTCCTCAAAATTCGGTTTTACCGAAAATATCAGAATGGAACCATTATTTTTAAAAATTTAGTGATGGCTATTCAGTTACTCTTCGTATTTGGCGTGGTAAAGTTTGGCAACAATAGGGATATTTACCAAACCTCCCAGCCAGTGAAACTCTTTCTCCAAATCAAAGAAAAAGAAAACGCTCTGGGAAGGAACAGTAGTTGTTTGCAGTCTAAAGCGTATTTTATTGTATGTTTAAAACATGTATTTAATGCCGCCATCACAAAATTTTTAACAATAATAGTTCCATTCTGACATTTTCGGTAACACCGCTATTCAGTCACTCTTCGTATTTGGAGTCTTAAAGTTTGGCAACAATCGGGAAATTTACCAAATCTCCCAGCCACTGAAGACTTGCTTTTTTAGAGGTCACTGTTAGATTATAATCACTTCAAAGAGATGGTGCGAAAGACATTATATTTCTTTCCTTTTAATGTTCACATTGAAATCATGGAAGAATGGTTGTGGCTGAGCTACCTGATACAATCGGTTCTCTATGTTAATAAATTTAGATTTAGCGACCAATTTTACATTGCAATTACGGTTAAATTGGTGAATTATATTAAATGTCAAGGGCAATATTACTGTGTCCGTTGAGAGTTTTCGAAAATCTTGGCACTACAGTTGTGTCAAAAGTTCCAATGAAACGTAAAAAATTCGCTAAAAATAAATAGGTTCGTCACACACACACACACACACGAAAAGATATTATTTAGTTTATTTAGTTAACTTCCTTTACATTTATTGCACGGGCATCGCCGTGCGGGTACTGCTAGTAAGTGATAAAAAGAAGATAAAAATTGTGTTTTGCTAAAAATTAATCGTATTGTGTATAATAAGTGTTACAACCAATGAAGATAGGAACAGGATTACACATTTGTGTTGTAAGTTCTGAAGCACATACAATCTATAAAGGAATAGTAGTGCGACAAAGCACTCTTCGATAACCAGGGGCGGACTGGCCGTGTGGAAGATGTGGAAAATTCCACATGGGCCGCATCTACTTTGGGCCGTTTTTTTCTTTCTATATTTATTTATTTTTTAATCAAAAAAAATTATTTCGAAAAAAAAAAGTTGGGCCGGCCGCTCTCACCATCCTCCTAGGTTCTCTCAGGGCCGGCCGTTTGGAATCACAGCTAGAACTGTTTCTTTCTTGAGGGGTGGGGGGACGCTGATTGCTCAGACACTTTTCTGACCCAACTCACGAAGTGAAAGGGAGGGAAACGGAGGAAAGCAATGACTTTGTGGGGTCTTCGGCCAAAACGGGCCTTCAGGTCTCTTGCTATCTCTGTTCGGAATTGATGCTTCGGGGATTTCTAGGGAGAAGCGTTATATTGGGGGTGGGGCCATCTGAGGCTGTCTGGGAAAAAGCTTGAAATAAAAAAAAGGCGCCATTCGAAGAAAAGGCCGTATTGGGATTCTTAAGTAACAATGAGAAACGCCAGCTAAATAGTTTTTTTTTTCTTTTCTTCTTTCGTGCTTGATGTGCTTCCCGCCACTTTTTAAGCAATGGATAGTCCCACGGCTTAGGCTATTTTAGCAATCCGTTCGATTATTCATCGTACTTGACTATTTAATGGAATTACATCTGTTTTGCATCAACAGCGACAAAAATCTTTTCGAAGTAAGTTTAATGTTTTAAATGATGTGTTTGTTGTTTTAATCACGTTAAATAATACGAAGTTGAAATAATCTATATACATAAAAGACTACTTTTGTATGCGTATGACCGGGGTAAACTTCAAAACTACTGAACCGATTTTAACCATTTTTTCACCGTAGATAGCTACAGTAACAGGGACCAGGATAAGCTATAATTTATTTCTAAAAAGCTTAGTTTAAAAAGTTATTATGGAAAATAGTAAATTTCATGTAATTTCCCCATTAAATGATTAAATTTTCAACCCATTGTTGCAAATTTTGGTTGCCTCGCAACAACAATATTAATAGTCATCATGATGAAAATTTTGAACCAAGGCTTCTCTGGAGTAAGTATGAAATTTATTGCTTTCTTTGGATTTTTATATTCATCGCTAACGGATTAAATAAAAAGAGAATTGATTTTGGCAATAGTTAGAGAATATAAAGTGTTTATAGTCAAAAAAATTTCTAAATTAGGTACATAAGATGTTTTCACCTGTCACCTCACCAATGTAGTCACGAGGATAGAAACTAATAATGGGACTTATTTAACGTGCAATATTTGGAAATGGTTAATTCCGGTGCGATTGATACTGTAAATATATATGTGTTTTAATATACCAAGCCTATAACATTTCCTATTTACCTAAACATTATTTGTAGTTTACATTTGTATTTAGGGTGTGCAATAATTTTTTTTTATTTTATCCATAACATAGCCATTGTTTACAGAAGTAGCCATTATGTTTATAGATAAGCACTTTGATGTTGAAAAATTTATGAATGAATTTCACTAAATTACCCTACACTCAGAAGAAACCCGGGAAGGGCCGGGTACCCGGCTAGTGATTATTATAAATTGAATATATTTTTGTTTATCTGTTTAAATTCCTAAAGGTACAAAAAGTATAAAGGTTAAATTTAAAATGTACTCGATATTTAATTTCATTAGAAAACAAAACTCGAAGTTTAGGAGTGCAGATTGAGCCTTCGCTCTCTCCCCCGCCCAATTTTCACTTAGATTTTTCGTTACTTTTCGGATGAATTGCACTCACAATTAAATCAACTTTTTTGCTCAGTTACCAGGCAAAATGTAGACGGGGCTCTAAGTTATTACAGATATGGGTCTTTTGTCTGATCAACTTCTTCGGTTACAAAACAGACCATTAGCTCACCTTTATGTGCCTTTTCGCTGATATTCCTCACATTTTTTAATGTGCTCTCTTTGTTTTTTCTTTGTTTTTTGGATTAATCTTATAGTTGGATCTGTATCAGAAAAGTAATACAATAATCTGTTTTGTGGTGCAGACTATCCTAAATTTCAGGGAGGTTGGGGGGTTTTCCCCCGGGAGAAATTTTTTGGAAAAACGGTATGAAATCCTACATTTTATGAAATAATTGAGTCTAATGAAGAAAGAAAAGTCAAATAAAACCCCCTTAAAAGTTACACATTTCATAAAAAGTTCTTTCCGTTCGAAACAAAAAAAAAAAAAAAAGAAAAAAAAAAAAAATACAACAGAAAAAATTAGTTAAAATAAATATGTTTGCTCAACTTTGAATTATCTTCCAGAAATAAGTCATAACACAATGACAAAATTTGAAAGGATTCAATAGTACGCTTCCAGAAATAATCAAGTACGAGACAAGAATTATGTATTCAGATTATCTACAAAAACAACGTAATAAAAAACATATTTTAGACAAAAATAAAGAATGTGTTTTGTACACTGTAAGACACTTATTATATACACTATAAGATTTTTTTAGCAATTATCTTGCATTTGTCATGTAATTTTTTTAAATATGATAATGAATGCCAAATGCTTGAAAGAAATATTTAGAAAGTGAAATTTTTGATTTCTGAAGAAAGATGCTGAAGTCCATATTTTAAAATAAATATTTACGTTTTTCATTGCATAACCTGACACATGATACAGTCGCGTAATTGTTTTGTATTTCTGCTCTCTCTCTCTCTCTCTCTCACAACGAATCATATTTTATGAAAATAGTATTTTCAAGTTAAAAGTATTTTCTAGTGCAGTAAGCAGTTACATAGAATTTTAAAATTTATACCATAAAAAGGTCCATATAAAATAGTTGGGATTACACCCAATCACTATACATGCCCACCGTTTTATGATTCCATACTTGTTTAAATTATTATTTTAGCAGAGCAACAAACATGGAGACGCTCAAGATAAAATATAGTGCCGCCAGGAAAGGGGGCGAGACCTAACATTTAATATTAATGGCAATCGTAAGGACTGTTTTGACCAAAAAAACCTTCCAGATAGTAATTCTGGCTGCGCTAGAGGCAAGGGCGTATATATGGGGTGGGCCCAGGCTCCCAAAATCAAGGAAAATTGTCCCGAAATAATTTTAAAATGTGTTTTTTAAAAGGAAAGTATTTCTCCCCTTTTCGCTAAACATCAACAAAGACAACTAAAAATTGCAGTTACGAGCCTCAATGCCAAAACATTTCCGGGAGAGCCTTCAAACACCTTTCTATCACTCAAATTTTGAAAATGTTCTGAGAGAGAGCGCCCTACCCTCTCGATTTCTTTCAACGAATTATAGCGCAATTGCGAATTTAAAACTTCAATGTCACAAGAGCAGCTTCTGAATCCATACTTTTTTCTTTTCGTCATTAAAGATAGCCTAAAATGAGTTTTCAGAACATCAATTTTAAAACATTTCAGTTGAGGGTTCCCTAACAAAAGTCTGAAATAAGCTTGGCTATGCTTGATTACTTCGGCCCCCTCAAATTCAAACATATGTACGCCACTGGCTAGAGGAGAACCATAAACGGAAATAATTCTCCTGATGATTTTTGTTCCAATTTTGGAAAAGTTAGGCACCAGAACATTTTTGGCAGAGGGTGATAAAGATAAAGTGTCCGGCAAATTGGGGGAGTTGGGTACCCCCCTGTACCCCCTCCATTATATATTTTTTGTCATATGATTTTCAAGCAAGAAAATGATACTCATACAATGAAGTCAAAATAGTCATTTTTTCCCGGTTTCTTTGGTTGTACATCATAAGCGATCGTCTTGTACACTTGTATTTAGCCATCATGGGTTTCATCGAGAGAAATTGCGACTGTTTTTGTTCGGAGTATTTCTGTGCATTTTTAAAATGTTGTTATGAAATAATGACTGCTCCTCAAAACATTTTTTTTCTTTGCAGAGCTTTTCAAGCTCACACTCATCCAATACTTCCGAAAACTTCTAATTCGTGATGCATAATGTATTCACATTCTAAACGTTTGGTTTAAGTGTTAACGCATTACGTTTGGTTTAAGTGAAAATTTTCATTAGTTTGCATAAGTTCAATACAATTTCAAGCAAGGATTTTGATAAGAACAATTGAATTTTTTTAAGTGGTTTAATATTACAGATCATAGGCATATGTCTTATTCTTGATTTAAATAGGCTTTTTATTCGCTTACATAACAAATTACATTTTTAAGTGCGGATTTTCAAAAAACCCACATAACTTTTTTCTGTCTTTTTTTTTTTTATTGCGTACAGAAATTTAGACTCTCAAACATTTTTTGAGAATATTATGTCCTTGACGTATCATGTGTACATTATAGATGTTAGCAAAATTAATTTAATGAAGGGTTTCTGAAAAAAAATAATCTTATTTTTTCTAACTGAGAAGGAGTCTTTTTTTTTTTTTTTTTTTGAGGAAACTTGTTAGAAAATTTTCG
Organism: Uloborus plumipes; assembly: GCA_038373865.1. Taxonomy (NCBI): domain Eukaryota; kingdom Metazoa; phylum Arthropoda; class Arachnida; order Araneae; family Uloboridae; genus Uloborus; species Uloborus plumipes. The sequence continues at coordinate 114,597 of JAXGGA010001226.1, read as the reverse complement.
GGCTGGGAACAATGCATTCTTGGGTAGGGGGCCGGCAAGAATTTTTTTTCCACACAAAAATTTTAGAGCCAGTCCGCCCCTGTCGATAACATATATTATACCGAACTTAATTTTGCTGTAAAAAAAAAAATCGAGACCCTTGCGGATAATTGCCGCAAAAAATGTGTGTGTGTGTGTGGGGGGGGGGGGGGGGTGCTATTTTGAAGTGCGCCCTTTGGAGGTTTGGGTTAGCGCCCTCATTGGTGAGCCAGTCCGCCCCTGCGTATCTACATTTGAACAATTATTCGTTCAACATTGAACCGCTCAATCAAGCTGTCACCCCTAATATCTTTTGAGTGCACAGTCCGATTTAAATAAACTTTTTTTTGTTCGAAGGATCTCAGCAAGGATACTTCATTACCGTATTTAAATTTTCAATTTGAACACTTTTTCGCTCAACATTGAACCGTTCAAGCAACCTACCCACCTAATAACTTTTGAGTGAACCGTCCGAATGGAATAAACTTTTTTTTGTTTGAAAGATCTCGGAGAGGCTTTCCCATACATTCCCATATTTCGCTTTTTGATTTGAACCATTTTTCGTTCAATATTGAACCGTTCAGAAAAAATTAACATTAGCGTTTACGGGGAATTTAAGTTGAATGTTGATCCTGAACTTAAAGTCGGATTTCCTTCAAACTAACTTTGTAAGAAAATGGTTTTGATAAATAATGTTTGTAACGTACTTTTCTGAGTAATCTTCTGTGAGGACTCTGATACCGACTCCGACTCCGCAAATATGGCGGAAATGCAGGCTCAGAAAAAAAATTACTGACTGTGCAGACGATTTTTTGTTTATTTATTCATTTGTTTTATTTATTATTATTATTATTATTATTATTATTTTATTTTTTGGCAGACGATGTTTTTTTCGTAACAAAAATTTTTCATTTACGAGAACATTTTATTCTTTATTTATATTTAACAACTGGCAACAGATTAAAAGTGAAGTTCGAGACATTTTATCAACGGACAAATTTTTTTTTCTTTTTTTTTTTGGTTCCTTTGATAAAATGTGTTTTGATGCTCTTTGTACTTTTATTTATTTATTTATTTATTTTATTATTATTATAATTTTTTTTTTTTTTTTGAAAACGATGGAGGATTTTTTCTACGGAGGAACTGTAAGTTACACTCTTTAAAAGGTGAGACAAAACTTTATTTATTCGTTAATTACTTTTTACCTGTCTATTTCATCTGATGAAAGGGGTATATTTTGCTTTTCGAAATCAGCTCTAAGTGCTAAAAAGGTACGTTTGCATTATTTTAAGTCTCGGATAATCAAGAGAATAATGATCAGATGCGAGAATGCCGATGTCGATGTACGGGAAAGTAGGCTTGTTTTGTTCTTGACAGAACTTCTTGTTTTTTTTTAATCGGTCAAAATGCCGGTTGCTGCGCCCGTGGCAAGGGCCACTCCTGCCAACCCCTAGCTACGCCACTGATTATACAAAGCATACTTATAAAAAAAATGCTTTTCCCCCTTCAAGTTTTAGTTAAAATAATAATTAATCTGTTTCAGATAAAATTTGGGAGAAAAGCAATTGTAATATCAAGCCATGATATTACACTTTTTAGTGAAAGTGCTTAACTTTTTTTGATGCATACGAATTTTTATATCTTTATTTAACGTACCTAGTAGAGGGAGAGGATAGTATTTATTGATATACTTTTTTCATGTAAAAACTAGATTTGAAAAAAAAAAAAAAAAACTAAAATATACCCAATTTTAAATAACAGCAAAGAATTTTCAAAAATAAGCAATAAATTTTTAGAATGATTCAGGTTTTTACAAAGCACGTCTCTTCTTATCCATGTCTTTAATCAAAACATCTACAGCAAAATATGTTGAAGTTAAATATTAATCTTAAAATAGCTAGCAAATAAATGATTAGAATCAATTGTACTTGTCTGTACATATAAAATGTCCTTTTTTGCTAGCCCAACACTGAAGAAATGATCAAGATTGCAAGTACAGTCAACTTGATATCCTTGAAAACCTTCTTATTTTGAAACCCTTGATATCTTGAGAAAATTTTTTCTCCTGCATTTTACATAAAAACTTATTTATTTTCCATTGTTATCTCAAAATGTATTTTTGAAACCCTTGATGTGTTTTGCAGGAAAGCTAGTTTTAATAGCTGTTTCTCCTTGGCAATTTTTGTAATGGAACCACTTCTGGAGACATCTGCTTTTAGCTTTTTCATTCCTTTTCCTGCAAAGTATAAGGGTGGGGGATTGGAGCAAGATCATAGGAAAGTGGCTGTAAGGGTGTCTTGTAGCCTATTTACCTCGATATTTTCCCCAAAGGATAGTTTATTTTCTTATCTTCAGAACATATGCACACGTTGAAGACAGAGCGTCAATTTTTCACTGCTAACTAGTTTTCAAGCAAAATGGGAAAAATATGGGTCTAAAGAAAAGCTTAAATAGAATGTGCTTTGAGATAAAATTAGAATTTTGAGGCTTATTGATGGGGGAAAAAAAAGTTGAAATTGCTACTTATTTTAAATAACTTGTTGATTTTTTGCGAATAACTTTAAAAATACATATATAAATATATATGTCGTATGTGTGTAATTTTGAGAGTTACTAATTAGTATTTTTTCACTCTTGATGACTCAATATCTCGATTTTTTTTTCTATTCTCTAGAAATTAGGTATCACGGTTACTGTGTAGAATTTGCAATGTAAAAAAAAAAAAAAATCCACTTACAATGTAAGCATGTAAATATTTTCCAATTTAAAAGGAACATTTTGTCTGTGAAGAACAACAATAATCCCTCATTTTGGTTAGCTGTAGCTGAGTCTTTCTTTCACTCAGACTCAATGTAGAATATCAAGTAATGACATGTATGCAAAATGGGGAATTAGTAATAAGAAGTAAGATACTTGCTTTCCTCTACTATCAGTCGGTTGGTTCATTACACGAGTTTTAATGACATCAGCTGGAGTTCCAAGTGTTGCTGCTACCAAGCCGGAGCAACTACTATAAAATTATATTAAAAAGAAAAATAATCATTATCCTAAATAAAATATAGAATTATTATAAATTTTGAATTTTAATCTTCGATCAAACAAAATAGATATGAAAACTAATTATTATTATATTTCCACTTGTAGTATTCCTTTATAAGTAGGTATATATTCTTTTTTTAGCATGAGTAGAAAATAATCAAAATGTATTTGTAAGAAAAGTTATACTTACCTAGCTATCATATGAGTTAACCAATCATCTTTTAAGCTTGAATGCTTCAGAATAAAATGTTTACTATTATCATATGTAGTTAGATCTGGAATGCAAACAGTTACAGTCCGATTTTGATTTTTAATTAAAAAAAGAACATTTGGTTAATTTAACTAACATTAACACACACACAGACATACTATTAGCCAAAGATATTGCAAGTTTAACAAGTAGACCATTTTTATCAAGAATAAGAACAAGAAAACGAATATTTATTTAATTCAACCAATATCTTGTAATAACAATATTATAAATTAGATTTAAGATTAAATCTAATATAGTTATTGAAGAAAAGGGCATGCTAAAATTCCCATAGTTCCTTGCGCGCTGGGTGTTAAGCACTTCCGGTTATTCCACTGCTGGCTTCTGCCGTTGTTTTGTCTGAGTAATAGAACATATAAACCTTAAAATGCCATGGAATTGCTGCGTCTCTCAATGTTCTGCAACCTCCAAAGCTTGTAAGGAATTATGTTTTTATTCATTTCCAACGGATTCAAGTGAAAAAAAAAAAAAAAAAGGTAATATCTATTCGTTTTTCAAAACCCCTAGCAAGTACGGGAAAGTTTGCAGCAGGTATTTTAAAGAAAGTGACTTCTTGACCAAGAAAATCTGTAAGTGTATGTCATTTCTGTTTTATGCAATTCAGGTAGTGTATTTGTTTTGGTGATATTGATAAAATTAGATACATAGTATTATGTAAATAAAATATAAGAAATGGTCAGACTCAGGTTTTGAATGTTGTTCTTATAATTCTTTGCGTTGCATCATACTATTGTTATTAAAATCTAACTTAAATTTTGGCTGACTATTTTAAAATGAACATAATATTGTATAATTGTGATTTGAATTCTACTCAGCTTCTGGTTCAGGATCGGGTCAATTTCGAAAAACGAGGGGTCAAAGTGCAATTTTTGTATGAAAACGGGATATTTAGCAAATTTTTTCGAAATATAAGTCCCAAAAAGACATTGTTGACTATATTTGGTAGTTCAAGGGAGGGGTCATGACCCCCATAACTCCCCTCTGGATCCGCACCTGTTAAAACGAAACTAAAAAACCAAAGCAAAATAAAAAATCATGATCTCAATAAAATTGAAAAAAAAAATTGCAATGAACTAAGATGTTTGTGAATAAAAATACCTTTGTGCACAAATCTAAAGTATAAATACAACGTTAAAAAAACACAAATACGCAGGGAAACTCTAGACACGTGTTTCGGCGTTGCAAGGAACGCCTTTATCAAAACAAAAAAATTGTGAGCTTATGGATGCACAAGCTCACAACTTTTTGCATTGATAAAGGCGTTCCTTGTAACGCCGAAACACGTGTCTGCAGTTTCCCTGTGTATTTGTGTTTTTTTTACGTTGTATTCATACTTAATAAGATGTTTGTGTTTGGAGTTAGGAGGGATTCATCGTTAGGAGTTAAGCTTTTAAAGTATTTATTTAAATATGAGCTTGTCATTCAATCCTCTTCAACATTCTGTTTACATTCAGTTACTCAAAACAGTGTCAAAAAATAAAATATGTAAATTAATAGGACAAGGATTTGAGGGGAGGAGTCTGCTTTTTAGTCCTTGGTGATGATTTAAAAGTCAAGATGTAGGTGTCAAGATGATTTTATTAATGGATTTTTTTAATGGTTCTTTAAAAAAAATAATAAAGTAATAAAAATCATTTTTTGAAGAAAATAATTCAATGTTCTATGTTATTTTTATTCTTCATTTCCACAGTTAATATAATTCTAAAATATTTTCAAATTATTTTATAATTTGATTTCTTTTATAATTTTTTCCTACTTGTGGGTTAGTACAATCGAAACTTCGCAACAGGCTTGGAAATGACAAAGCAGCCAAACTTTTTTTTCTTTTACAAATCACTGAATTTAGCTCCTGAATAGAGAAATAGTTTTAAAATTTTCAGGAAAAATAAAATTATTGTGATTATCCCGTAGTCTAGTTCATATATAACAATTCTGTAGTTGAAAGAGTAAAATATCCAAATTAACATGAAGCATTCTTTATGCGATTTTGATAATTAAAACAAGGAAAAATCCGTAAATTGTATTTAAATACAGTCGACGCTCGATATAACGACCATCTCTGTTCCATAGAAAAAAGTCCTTATAACGAGTGGTCGCTATAAGAGGTAGATTACAATTATAGGGATAGTTCATGAAGATAAAATTGGGACTTTTCCCACTGGTCGTCATATTGGGATGGTCTATATAATGTGTGGTCGTTATAACAAGCGTCGACTGTATTTTCTACTAATTTATTAATTACTCTTATTTACATTTTTAGTTTTATGTATTTTTCAATTTATACATAAAAGAAGAATCGGATTTAGACATCTAACTTGAACAATTTAATTTGTTAGTATCAAACATACTTTATTAATCTTAAACTAAAAAAAGTATTTAAATAAAACAAACCTGATTTAAAGAAAAAAATCCGATTTTTTTATTTTTGAAAAAAATCGTGATTTTTATCAACCCTGTTACAATGCGACGAGATAGCGTATGAAATTTTTAAAAGTTAATTTTCAACTCTGTGTACAGCAAAAAAGAAAAAAAATTGAAAGTAGGAAATGTTTTAACAATATTTTGAAAGATCCTTATTCAAAAAACTATGTTCCTTGCATACCTGGTTAGTAATTCCGCTTTATTACCACTTGTTTTAGCTCCGAAAACTTTTAAATTGACTTTTAACGAGGGAACAGTCTCCTTTTCGGCAACCATTCCTTTTTTTAAGCTTTAAAATGTATAACGCTTGAGAAAGAGCAATTCCTATAATTTATTAGTGTATCGCGTAATGAAAAAGCACTAGGCTCGAACTACCGGAAGAACACAATCCCAGTTGTACGTGCCGCGCTCCCTGGCGGCAAAGTTTGTCCCAAGCATGCCCTAAAGCAATTAAAACTCATTTTTTCTTGTATAATTGGTTACAGAATAGGTTCATTTTAAGGGAAATTGGAATCCCAATGTCATTTTCCTGGCTTAAAAAATGAATAAAACAAGTTTCAAATAATCTCTAAGTAAAGTTGAGAATAAAAGATGTTAAATGTATGAAACTGAACTGAAAAGCATTTGATACATTTTAAAGCTGCCTCTAGACAGTTACAGTCTGATTTTGATTTTTAATTAAAAAAAGAACATTTTGTTAATTTAACTAACATTAACACACACACAGACATACTATTAGCCAAAGGTATTGCAAGTTTAACAAGTAGACCATTTTTTATCAAGAATAACAAGAAAACACATATTTTTTTAATTCAACCAATATTTTGTAATAACAATATTATAAATTAGAGTTAAGATTAAATCCAATATAGTTATTGAAGAAAAGCAATTAAAACTTATTTTTTCTTGTATAAGTTTTCACAGAAAAGGTTCATTTCAAGGGAAGTTGGATTTCCAATGTCATTTTCCAGGGTTAAAAAATGAATAAAACAAGTTTCAAATAATCTCTAAGTAAAGTTGAGAATAAAAGATGTTAAATATATGAAACTGAACTGAAAAGCATTTGATACATTTTAAAGCTGCCTCTAGATTTTCCCCAGGAGCCACTCTTTTAATTAGGAATATATTCCACAAGGTTTTCCAACCAGTGTTTCTTTCAGACATTTTGCTCCGAGGGGGCACTTTGAGAATCCGGAGGGGCAAAAGATAGGCACGAATCCAGCGGGTCATGGGGTAGGGGCAAAAATAGCCTAAAACTGCATTTCAGGGACTTTTTTTTAGATAAATTTGTCCCCTCCCACTAAATGTGGGATCTAAAATTGTAGTTTTGCCCTCCTCCCCCCCTTTCTTATAAGGACCTCCTCCAAAAACAAAAGCAAGCTGGATTTCGATAAATTTGGAAAAATCCTCCCCCTAGTTGACCCCTAAAATTTCACTTTGCCCCCCCCCCCCCTTCCTTTTCTGACAGTGACCTGCCCCAAAGCTGGATCCGCAGTTGCCAAAGGCGTATTAAAGGGAGTGGATGTTAACAACATCTCCTTGCCCCCGAAATAACTTAAAACTTTCTTACTCGCAATAAAAACTTTAATATTTTAAAACATTAATTTGTAAATTTATCTTAATGATAAGCTAATCCTCTCCTTAAATAAATTCCTATGGGCCACCATCCCCATGGGAGAGGCGATAAATGTTTAAAAAACTCAGTTTTTGGCCCGGTGATTTTTCGAAACTGAAACTCCAAAAACTTTTTTGTTCCAAAAACACAATTTTGCTAGATATTTAAAAACGTTAAGGGGAATTCGGAGGCACTCCCCCAGAAAAATTTCCAACTTGAAGCCCTAAATGCACAAATGTATAGGATTGTTGATGACGTTCGGTAAGGGTTGAAGTTCAAGACACCATCTTCAAAATATTTCAATAATGGAGCTCTAAATACGCAATTGTAGCTCATCTGCGATGATATTTAAGGTAAGGCCCCTTTATAACTAGGGAGAGGGGGGTCACAGGCTCTCCCCCGGTTTCCTTTTTTTGCAAACTGAAGGCCTAAAAACGCATTTGTTGGTATGTGTGATGAAGTTAGAGAAAGGGACAGGTTTTCAAGCTCTCTTCAAGAAAATAAAGTCGAAATAAAAGTTCTAAAAGTGAAATTGTAAGCTATGTTTGATGAGATAGGGGAGATAAATGTAGTTTGAGAAACTCTTTAGTAACTTTTCCGAAATTGAAATCCTGAAAAGGAAAATGTAAGCCGTCTCTTATGACGTTAGGGTTCGAGTTCGGAACTTCACCCAGGAAAAGTCTTTGAAATTGAAACATTAAAACACAATTTTAGTGCATTTTGATGGCATCAGAGAAAGGGACGGGTTGAGGACTTTAGCTTTTAAAATTTTTGAGATTGAAATCCTGGAATCTCAATAGTAAGTCATTTTTGGACTCTCCCTGGAAGTGTTCTGAAATTGATCAAACAAAAAGCACAACAAAACAAAACTTTCAAAACAAAAAGCACAACTGTAGGCCATTTTTGATGTCAATGGAAAAAGGATAAGGTTCGCATTCTTTCCCAGTATTTTTCCGAAACTGACGTCCTAAGATACAACTGCAGGTCATCTTTGATTATCCCCCCCCCCACACACACACAACTACGATATATGTTTTAAGCTTTCGTTTTTTATACTTATTTAATATTTACTTGTTTGTTTATTGATTATTTTCACTTTATTGATTTATTTCTTTTGTTATTCTTTTGTGTGTGTGTTAGTGCAAACTGAGATTTCCCCCCGGGGGGGGGGCAGTTGACTTTCTCTGGGAGGGCAGTGCCCCCCCCCCCCCCCCCGGCGAGATGCTTGAAAGAAACTGTTTCCAACCCTTTGTTGGGTATTTCATGAGCCGAAACTCTACTATAACATTTTTCTTAAACTACTCCACCACATTTATAAGTTAAATCAGTTTAATTGAAAGAAAAAAAAAATATTTTGGAGCTTATCCTTAAAAAAAATGTTACATTTCCCAAACTTGCAATAATTTTGATCAGTAATGTAGGTTCTGGAAAGAATTGTATACCTCCCATGTTAACTAAAGCAGCTCTCTGTACATTGGGGACCCAACCCTTCCAAAGACCTCTAACTCCACCCTCAGCTAAAATCTTGCGAAAAGCATGCCACGCACTCTGCACCCTGGAATGAAAATTGAAATGAAGCAAAAACAAGAAAGAATTGCAATCAATGTGCAAGCATAAAAAATTCAGACAGAATGGTACATAAAATTATTGCATAAAACTGATAAAAAATCTGGTTTCAGTGCCATGTTATAGGCAGCTTAATTTTTGTCACAAAAATGAAACAAAAAGCAATTACTAAAGTAGAAATTAGGTTTAAAGAAGGCATGTCATTATTTTTCAATCATGGCCAAGATAAATCACATCATTTGACAGTATAACTGCTAATGCTAATAAAAATTTGCTTGAGGAAAGGCTTAAAATTTGGGAAGAAAATAAATATGCCTATTCTAAGTGGTCTGTTTGGAAAGTTATTTCAGTGAGTAGATTAGAAGACATTTATTAACCTGGCTAATAATACATTAAGTAATTTCAAAATAGACTGCTTCTGAGTTTATATATCGCTTAGAGGGAGACTTCGAGGTACTGAAGGAGTCACAGTTGTCCTTTTCAGGAGTGTTCTTCAGGCTCTTGATTTAAGTATCTTTGCCTTTCTCAAATGTCTCAAAAGGCTGCTACTTCATGTTAGTTTTCAAATAGGGTAACAAGAACAAGTTCAGGGAAGTCACGTCTGAGCCGTGGGGAGGCAGGGGGAAAAGTTGACATCTATGAATATTGACATCTATATATATTTTTTCATTCTTATATTAGCAAACATACGTTAATTGTTTATAATTAAGATAAAAAAGAACAAAACTGAATTTTAAACTTATTATTTTGATTTACACAACCTCATATTTTGAATGTTATGTGAAATTTCATGGCTGTAAGTACTATACATTCATCTCCTCTCTCACATTTTAACAGATGTTGTAAATAAACAAACAGATACTGAGCTATGTGTAACATATGTGTAACGTTAATATTAACTAGGAGAATTCAAACCTTGGTGGGTGACCTTCCAATCTCCGCTTTCCTTCCATTTGCATCTGAACTTTGACTAAGTCTGCAGGACTAGCTAAAAACTGGCCAAGGGCTCCAGAAGCACTTCCACAAAGAACTGACTTCCTGTTAAAATTTAAGATTTCAAAATTGATAATATGAGATTAAACATTTTTGAACAAAATAGCTTTTACCAAATCAACAAAATGCAAAACCTCTAGTTCCAATGTGTGAGTTATAAACAATCTTTTACCATAAAATAAAATCCCATTACAATAAACTTCAAGGGACTGCATTTTTTTTTTTTTTTTGTAACAAGAAATTAGTTGTAACGGAATTCAAGCAATGTTATGGTAATTAAAGTGGCACAGAATATTTATTTTGTTGAAATGGACATTTTGTTTCATTGGTATTCGATGTAATGAGATTTGAATGTATAATAGTTAAATGAAAAGGAAACTTGAAAACGATTAATATACAATAGCTTAATAAAATGTTAATAAAAGCCATTTTGATTCCTTAAAGTAGTGAATTCAGGGCCATTCTCCACATCGACGTAAAGCAGAAAAAATAGGCAGAAGCGTATAATGGATTCAATGGTGTTCCTATGGAAAGTACCCGGATTTTCGGTTTCTGCCTTCAGTTTCGGTCGTGTTTTACGCTGATGTGGAGCATGGCCCTCACATTTAATTTAAATCTGCTAGTGTATCCTTTACAATTTAAAGTTTACGTACAAAAAATTGCAATCATTTTCACTTCAAGAATCTTGCTTTTGCTTATGACTAGAGGACAAAATGTTGACGATCGGCAAGTCAACCGATAAAGTAATATGCAAGAGTCTGAATGAAAAGTGTTATTCATATCTACCAGCATGGTGCTGATAAAGTTTTGGTGCTAATCACTTTAAAGAAGATTGCTCAATAGACTTATTATTTTTCATGAATGTGACAGCTATACGTTAAGAAATAATGCCGACAAACTGCTGTTTGCATAGAGTATTTATTTTATAATAAAAGCATATTTAATTCAACTTTAATCTATTTTAAACATGAGAATTTCAAGCAAAAACATGTAATCATAAGTTTAGATCATGAAAAAATTGATAAAAATGCAAGAGGAATAAAACATTTTATCACCATCAAAAGGAAAAATACCAAATAGATGGGGATTGGTGTGGTTTCCTTTTCAATACTTTTTCTCTGAATATTTCATAGAAAGTCATGCGACAGCCACTGTATACTAGAATAGATCATTCAAAGTAAGTGGAGTATTATTACAGTGCATAGCAATTTAAAAATATTTAATAGTATATTTAAAAAAAATACCATTTCAAAATCACATAATAATGCGGTGATTCATAAATAAGTTGTATTCTTTGTTTTAAAGGTAATTTCAAGGTTGAACCTAGTAAAATGTTTTGAGGAATATATTTTCAGGAAATTCTGAGCTAAATCATAACTTTGTTAGGTCTCTCATAACCATCTAAGACTAGTGTTAGGGATGCACTGATTAATCAGCGAGTTTGTGGATTTATAATTGGCCAAATTTTGAAGATTAATTGGCGGAAAAATTATTTTTTAATATTCTTTTTTAAAGTCACAAACCTTCACAAATAAACAAAGATGAATAATTTTTTCAGCATAATTTTATTAACAGTAATACAAAATTTTATAGAAAATTGATGAATGATTTTATGACAATGTCGTAACACTTTTTAAGTGACAATACTTTTTTCCTTAGCATAGTGTTTGAAGATAACCTCTAATTTTTGCAAAGAATAAAAGTCTTAAAATTAAATAGCTATTAACAATTGAAAAACAAACTTGAATTTGAAAGCGCTCCTAAATTAGAGTGCTTCTTGCAGCCTCCCCCTATTATTTTCAAAATTCTCATGTTTAGTAAGTAACATAATTAATGTGTTAACATTAATTATGTAACTTACTAACATAATGTTACATGTTAACGTAATTTTAGTACCAATAATATGATTATTGGTTCCAAGAAATTGGATGAAAATTTGAAATTATTTTGGGAAAACTATGAAAATGGAGAAAATTAAATCTTCTCTTAGAAATACATTAATACAAAAATAATAATCGTGATCAGTAAAGCGCCAATTATCAACAGATCAATCGGTAATCAACTAATTTGCTTATCTCTGCATTCCTAGTTAGTATTTGTATTCACTCTATTTATTGACTTGTAATGGTCAAAAGCTTGACCATTGACAGATCACAGGTGAACTGAAAGCAGAAGTGGACCACTTCATTTTGTAATAGGTTGAGTCAACGAGATTGCACACAGTGAAAACTGTTGGCCACACCGAAGCTTTATATTTCATTATTTAAAAAACTTCATCCTCTTCCACTAGATGAAGTTTCAGGAACACACACACTGCATTTTTAGCAGGATAAACAAAATCAAACTTTATATTTTAAATGACTAAGAACCACGTCCTCTGTGTGGCAAACTCAATCAAGAACATGCAGCTCCCATTGACGCTTCAGCATGCAAACATCCATCAAACAATGGCTACGATACAAATCATAAGAAGAAAATTGATTGATTGACTTACCTTCTAAGCAGTCACCATTACCTGATGCACATCCAATTTTGCATATTCACTTAGATAGCTCAATTCTATTAATCTTTTAAATGTTAGCCTTTTTTAATTTGCTTTTACAATGCACTCAGCCAAAAGTAACTAAGCTCTTTTGCTAATTGTATCATATCATCAGCAGGTAAACACAGATGAATCATTTGGATTTTTACACACACATGAGGGATTCGTACGCTGGTTAGCTGATGGGACAAAACTTTTATATGTTTGAATTTGTAAAAGGTAAGTTCTTATATATTTTAAAAACATTCAAGCTCATTATGGAATTACTCTAAGAATTACTAAAAATAAAGGCCTTTTGCTAACGAAAACTCGACAGCTTGTGTGTTCTCGCTGTTTCTATACCTATTGCGAAAACTAAAATTAAAAATCTTAACCCCCCCACTAAGCCTTAAACTATAAAATCAATCACAAGTATTTTATTTGTTAAAAAAATAGAAACTGCCAACTGCTAAACATTTTAATAAATTATAAGAGTTTGCTTTCCTTGTCCACCAACAATGAAAACGGTTCCGATCACGTGAATAAAAGCAAAGCTGCATTTGCTAATAAACGCTATAACTCGCTTTCTATAGAACATGGAAGATCAAATGCAGAAAATTTTTCTCTTTCATTTGGTGCTATTTTTTTTTAAGTTTTGAAGTATGTTTTCAATGCTAAAGTCCAGAAAACCCTTTCAAAGGTTTTTAATTAATATCTTCGTTAATTAATACATCCGTAGACACAACCTACATTCTCGATCAACTCTCCTTTCGAACAAAAAAAAAATTTCAAAATCGGTTCGTCCATTTAAGGCTGCAGAGTGCCACAGACAGATACACAGATACACATACACGTCAAACACATAACCCCCCTTCCTTTGTGTGTCGGGTGGTTAAAAATGAAGTCATCCATAAATATTCGGTTCCAGTTCATCCGACATTTCTTTGAGGAAACAGAACGAAGGTTTTTATTTGTCGAATTTAAGTGCCATTACCTTAATGAAGGAGATGAATGGTAAAAATAGGGAAACTACTCATTATTGTACTTTCTTACATATAGTGTAAGATATATTTAGCGGAAATACTACATACAGTCTGCCCCGATTAAACGAATACTGTCGGTTTCAAGAAATATTATTCAATTAAACAAGAACCTTTAACATTACGTCAATGGCATCGGTTCCGAGATATTTTATTCGTATAAGCGGGGTATTCGTTTATCCGTTACCCGATTAAGCGGGGACGACAGTATTTCCGAATTTACTTCGCCACAGTTTTCAAAACATTACAAAGATACTGCTTGCCATATTTTGTAAAATGAAAAAAAACCACCATCAACAATGTAATTTAAAAAAAAGTATAGTAATGGGAAAAAAATCTTAAATAAAGGGGGAAAAAGTCATTGATTCATTGAAAACTGTTATAACTTCTCAATTAAATAGCACTGCCCATATTTTAAAGAAGTTCGTAAATGAAATTTAAAACACTATTGTCATTTCAAAATATTTATACATGTTATTTATTTCTTGTTACATCACATTTTTTGTGGGAAATCTAAAGTAAAACCTAGTTATCATCAAAAAGCGTTCTTACCAAAATGTCTGTAGATAGCTGGAGTTATACCTTGCCAAAGTTTGAAAACTCCTTCATCTTTAACTAGATTGAAAACAAATTGAAAGAATATTACTTCAGATTAATTAGTGAAACTAAATATTAACATTTTATTCAAATTTATAAAAATGTACTGAATTTATTACAGACTGATGTACAATAGAACATACTCAATTTTCTTGATTATTTCAGGTTTAAATGCTTCATATTTTAGTCAGTAGTTAGCAGCACAACAGTGATAAAAAGTTTTTGACTGTCAATGTAGCCATTTTACCCTTTATAGTTCATTGATGGCATGAAAAACAAAATTTTTTCAGAAAAATATGTCATTCTTTTCTCTTATAATTTTTTATCTAAAAAAATTGCTCTGCTTCAAAAGATTGGACAATATACCAATATACAAAATTTCATTTAATTTTTTTAAAATATTTTTTTAAATTACTTTAAAATGGAATATAATGGATGGTATATGATAATCCTCAGGAAGGGGCTTTTATTGCAATAATTAAAGAACAAGCAAGGACCACAATTACTCTTAAACATTTTACTTTTTATTTCACTATCACTATCACATTAAATCTTTTATTGTACTAATTTTTTGTTGTTGTTGTTGTTGTTACTTATGCCACTCGGGAACCCGAGCACGAATAGTTGAGTCTACCCGGTTTTAAGGCGAAATAGATACGGCTTCCGTTTTTACAAGCACCATTAAGGTGGAAGTCCGATTTTAGCTCAACACATAAGCCATAAGACCCGTTTATAGGGCAGGCAGCCATTCATAACAGTCATTCACACAGAGGAAGGACAAGGACAGGAGAGAGGGAAAGTACATCCATGCCTGAGTCCGGATTCGAACCCGGGGCCACCGCATCACGGTCAGACTCCTCTGACCACTAGACAAGGTAGTCGACAAAAATTTCGCAGAACGCAATGAGTCCAAGATCTAATTTAAATTGATCTACCCTCATTGAGTACTCTCGTAAGTTTTCAATTTTTTTTTTCTGTCGTGTGCTGGCTAGCCATTTGGGGTGCGCTGCTTCACTTTTCCAACTGTACCATTATTTGGTGTGAAGTCTGACTTCCACAGTACACGCATGCCATAGGTACCCCTTTATACGGTAGGCAACCTTTCACACAACAACACATTCATACAAACAAAAGGACAAGGACAGGAGAGAGAAAGCACATCCATGCCCAAGCCGGAACTCGAACCCGGGTTAAAATTTGGATATTATTATAAGTACAACCCTTTTAAAAACCTCATTTAATTTGTTAATTTCTTCATGTCTCCCTTCTATAATCCTTTTAAGTCAACATTGAATTAAATTAGTAATATTGACGAAGGCAAAAAAAAAAAACTGTAACCGGAAAAGTTTACAAAACTTAAAACATAACAATCTAAAAAATAAAACAAAGATTATGTATGAAAAAGAAAATGTATGGCAATTTGTAGTTGCTCAAACAAAAAAAGGTAAATAACATGAGGTAATAATATAAAATGCTAAGCAAAGAAAGTTACCAATTCCAACAGCAGTATGAAACATTCCTCTTGATTTCATTTTACTCCTTGAGTGAAGCCCATCACTTTTGCCTATCGTAGTCTCCCCTTGAATCTGCAAACGTGTCTTGGTGATATCCAAAGGGTATGTAGCTTGATAAACGACAAATCATATTAGCAACATTAGGAAATTTAAATGGCACTACTAAGCATTAAAGCATGATTAAATTAAAAAAAAAACTAGTAAAAGGTTATCAAAACAGACAAGAATAAGTATTAGCAAAATCCAATTAATAAAAGGGAAGTAACTTTTCATCACTCGTAGTATTTTCTCTTCTATTCTTTTGCGGCTCATATTTAATGTACTTTTTCCTACTTTAAATATGAATTAGCTTCAGGAATTTCATTTTTCATTTTCACTTCAAAATTATCTTGTAATGAGACAACCAGTGACGGATTCCCCGCTCGTTACATTTTTAAGGAGACAAAATCACATATTCAACCCCCCCCCCCAAAAAAAACAATTGAATTATCAGTGCAATGCCTATTTCTCTTTTGTGCTGTTATTTATCAAAAATATGTCTTTTTAATGGGAGATTTAAAAATTATCCAATTTAAAAGTCCCCTTTTCATTCAGGTTGTGTAGTTACATTAGAAGAGATTGAGTGATAAAAAACTTATATGTTTCTTCACAAAAATATGAAAGTGTTTGAAATTATCTGCAAGGAAGTTTGTACGGAAGTTTTAATTGCAATTTATTTGTGTCCTTTAAATAAACTTTTTTTGTCTTCTGTGTTTATATTTTTCATCAGTACACAGTTATTATTATTATCATTAATTTTTAATATTGTGTTATTAGGTTAAATGCCTTGCAATAATAAAAAAATTCTTAAATCTAGTTAACTTTGAGATAATCTGAAGTAGTTAATCAACCTTGTCCATTGATTTTTTATGGATCCGCCACTGGAGACAAGTCATAACAAATGACAGTATACAGAGAAAGAAAATTTCCAGATCTTTTAATTCAAAACGTAGGAGCAGTTAATAGGTCTCAAAAGATTTTACAAATTACACTTCTATTATAAATAAAATTATGGTATGGTATTCCTCAATCGTTCTTTAGAATCTAGAAACTCTCACACAAATAATAAATTGTTCATATAACACTAACACAAAGCAAATACGAATTGAAACGTACCTGTTTCGGCTACAGAAGCGGCACAAGAAGACAGGAAATATTTAAACATAAAACTTTCAGATGTTTTATGCTTTCGATTACTGTAACCGAAGCCCATTTCTTTCTTATGCCTTTATAAAAAGAGGTTAGATCTCAAAAAGAAGCTGAAAACGAACAGAAACAATGTATTAACCAGATAAATGGAACGCATTTTTTAATCTAAAACATTAAATTATCGCAACTTACGTGACAAATTAATTGACTAGAATGCAATTTTGTACTAAACATTACAGGAAATGAGTATATTTTAAAAACTAAAGAAGGATAATTATCAGCAGTGTTGGTAATAAAGCGGCATATTTATTTTGCAGAAAGAAATGAATAATCAACTGAATCAACTTCAGAAAATGTAAACAAAACAGTATATTAAGGCTACAAATACAGTTAAAAAATACCCAACCTTTCCATACCCATGGTCCATTTCAAACACAGGTCACTTTGGTCACCAGGCCTCAATTTGTCCCCACTAAACTTTTTTAGTGTGGGTGGATTGCTTTTTAAAAATCTTTGTTTTGCATTTCATTTTGCTTTGCAACAAACACTAAATTGCAATTTTCCAGAATTTTTAAACTATAATATACAGACACATGAAACACCGTAAAATGTCGGATTTCATTTCAGTAATGACAAATTCCTACATATTTTCTTTTTAAATCTCAAAGTGTTGTCCATCCTTCGAATTTGCATTCTGCCAACATCTTCAAAAATATTTTCTTCTCTTAATATAATTCTGCTTTAACTATACAATCGTGCCACAAAGCGCTTTGGAGTGACTTTCTCTGACTCAAGAAAAAAAAAAAAAAAAAAAAAACTCGTTTTACTTGAAACCAGATCAATTCATGCTGTTATGGGAACAACTAAGGATCAGAGCAGTATGCAATGGTGGAAACCCCAACTATGGGCGTAACCAAGATTCGGGTTAGAGGGGGGGGGGGCAGCAGTGGCATCCCAATGGTGACCTCCCAACCCCCCCCCTTCCCAATGTGATCTTAGAATGACAGAAAGTTGCAGATTTAAAAAGATTTTTTCTCCAGGAGACTTCTTTTTACCTAACCCATTAATGCCTAGCGTCCCTTTTTAGGGACGGTCCAAAAAGTGTGTCTGAATTTTCCAAAAATGAACATTTCAACAAAATAATTGTGTTCAATTATTACTTTGGTATTGCTTCAATTCTGTATTAACAGATTGCAGCACATAACCGCTGTAAAGTGTGATCTGTAGCCATTTGATTATGATCTCTATCAAAAATTACATCGTTTACAATCTCAAGAACAAAAGGCTAAGTTTTTAAAGTTATTAACAAGTAAATTTGTCTGTGTTTGATATATGTGTTACTTTGATCGATGTTTTAGTTTACCTTTTTTTTTGCAATTTTGTAAATTTTAAATTTTTTTAGGATTTTATAGCAATTTAAGAACGTCCCTAAAAAGGGACGCTAGGCACCAAAGGCTGCATTGTTTAATCGTTGCTGATTTCTTGCTTAGAATCTATAATTTATACCAAAAGAAGTTAGTAAATGTTTCTAGACTGAAAAACAGATAATAATTGTCATTTTTAAAACTTATTTTATTTTCAAAATCTTATTAAATTAAATTAATTAATATATATAAACTTAATTATACAATGTTCTTAAATATTTTCTCTTCTTTTTTTTTTAATTACAAAAATACTCAAGGTAAATTTTGAAAGAAAGCTATTTCAAAAATGTAATTCTTTAAAACACTAATTATTCGTTGTATTTAATTACTTTTCCATTATGCATTTAGGTGTTTATTATTGTTTAGTCTGACTGTTGGGGGGAGGGGGGAAAGAAGCCCTAAGCCGTTTCAGAAGCTTAGCATTTCACCTTGATGAAGAATTCAAGGATTGCATGTGTGTCTGTTGTTTGAGAAAGGGGGGGGGGGGGTTGCACATTTAATTTCAGAATTCCCTGAGCATGCCAATTTTGATCTCTACTGTGACAATTTATTTACTTCTCTTGAGCTCCTACGTGATTATTTGTCTCAGCAAGATTTTGTGCAAGAATCGGATTAAAAAATGCTCATGAACTAAAGTTACGTTGTTCAAAAAAGAAAAGAGAGGAAGTTTTGAATAAATGTTGATGACAGATAAAATAATATTACGTTGGTTCGGTGGAATAATAGCAATGTCATAACTATTGCATTGAATCTTCATGGAATTTATCCTATTGTAAAGGCTAAGCGATTGTCCAATAGCGAAAAGAAAGTA
This sequence comes from Uloborus plumipes, assembly GCA_038373865.1. NCBI lineage: Eukaryota > Metazoa > Arthropoda > Arachnida > Araneae > Uloboridae > Uloborus > Uloborus plumipes. The sequence goes on along the minus strand of JAXGGA010001226.1, from coordinate 95,579 downwards.
ATTGAAATTGATGAACCAAATATATATGTTTGCTCAATACAATCGTTGCGTAGGAAAAAAGATCCCATGCATCAAATATCGGGAACTACCGGTTTTTGATCCACTCTAAAAAATGGTGGTAGCCGCTCTTCATTTTTATTTTAGAAGCTGCTGTACAACATGCATTGAGCTTAAGAGAGTTGAGTTAGGTATTATGGGGCTAGTTGTTATATTTCTTTAAATAAGACTCAGGTAAGATGTGCCCATTGAAGTAAAAGAGCTTATCGGAATGCAGCAAATGCAATACGTAGGTTTGTAGAACAAATGTTTTGATGACTTTCATACTCAACAACACCAATATTTCCTTGTACTCTGAATCTACTTCCCAGTTTATGTTAATTGCTGCTTTTATTTCTTCTTATAAATTGTCATTTTCAATATTACATCGTAGGCAGAAAAAAAAATTTGGTAAAAAAGTATGTACCCTCTAGTGCCTAGCGTCCCTTTTTAGGGACGATTTTTCTTTCTTAAATAAAAAAATTATTTTTTACATGATAATTTTTTAACTATTTTTTCTGTCCATTAAGAGCAAGAATCTGAGAGAGTGTCACGCCTGTGATTCATGACCTCTCAGATTTTTTCCAAAAAATTACCAAATGTTTATTATCCTATTGAAAGACCAAATCCAGAATGTTTTGTTCTAAAGTTGAGTTGTTTAGTTTTTATGGACCCCTAAAGTTGAAGGTGCGGCATCAAAAATTAAGCGGATTTTCAAGACATGGAAGTTGCTGTGAGCCAAAACTCTTACTAGGAAGTGTTTAAGTCCAATTTTCTTTTTGTATATGGAATATAGAAGGTTGAAACTTTACAAAATGAGTGTTTTGTTTGAGGTAAGTTGTTGCCGTAAGGTCAGTGAAGGCCCTCAAAACAAGGCATTTTTGACGTTTTTTAGCGTTTTTTAGGTCCAAAAACAGCTTGTACATTTTAGTTGGCACGGCAAAAGTGGTTTCGTTTGAAAGACCAGTGTAATCACTTTAAAATAATATATAAATAACCGAGGAAAGTTTAACGTGCTCTTAGTTGCGTAAGGCCGAAATATGAAAAATTTCATATTTTAGCGATATTCAAACGGTCATAACTTCCTCTGCCAACAACATATTGAAATATTTTCTTTGCCAATGTCATACTCTATTCTTTGTCTTAACAGAACAGTTGAGTCCTTTGAGGCGAAATGTGAAAAATTTTTTTACAAAAAATTTATTTTTTCCTGTGTATTTTTTGATAAAAAAAATTTCACATTTCGCCTCAAAGAACTCAACTGTTCTGTTAAGACAAAGAATAGAGTATGACATTGGCAAAGAAAATATTTCAATATGTTGTTGGCAGAGGAAGTTATGACCGTTTGAATATCGGTAAAATATGACATTTTTCATATTTCGGCCTTACGCAACTAAAAGTACGTTAAACTTTCCTCGGTTATTTATACATTATTTTAAAGTGCTTACACTGGTCTTTCAAACGATACCACTTTTGCCGTGCCAACTGAAATGTACAAGTTGTTTTTGGACCTCAAAACCGCTAAAAAACGTCAAAAATGCCTTGTTTTGAGGGCCTTCACTGACCTTACGGCAACAACTTACCACAAATTTAACATTCATTTTGTAAAGTTTCAACCTTCTATATTCCAAATACAAAAAGAAAATTGGAGTTCAACCGCTCCTGTTAAGAGTTTTGGCTCACAGTAACTTCCATGTCTTGAAAATCCGCTTAATTTTTGATGTCGCACTTTCAATTTTAGGGGTCCATAAAAACTAAACAACTCAACTTTAGAGCAAAACATTCTGGATTTGGTCTTTCAATAAGATAATAAATATTTGGTAATTTTTGGGAGAAAATCTGAGAGGTCATGAATCACCCCATAATGCTAGGCGTGACAGTTTCTCAGATTCTTGCTCTTAAACACTATTTGTAACCAGTAAACAAAGTATCGTTGAAAAAAAAAATCTCAGGCATTAATGGGTTAAAATTCATGGGGGAAAGTCATACAGACTTTATGTAGCAAAAGTTCAGCACATAGATAGTGATGAATAAGTGGGAAAATCTTACAGGACAATCCCCAAAGTCTATATAGCGGCTCTACCAAAACCCAGAGATTTCAAGAAACTAAAGAAAACGCAGCGTTCATCCCAGAAGATGTTATGAAAAAACTTAAGCCAAGCCACAACTGCTTTTTAACCGAATTCAACAAAGGAGGAGGTTATACAATTCGTTTTAGAAATTTTTGTTGATACTCGGTTTAAAATTTTCAAAAAGACCATAGAAATGAATTTCATTATTACGGACAAGTACATATTTGTGGACGATATGAGTGACTTCAATTTATGTTACAGCTTTGTATTTCAATTCAAAAGCATTTCTTAAAATTAATTTTAATTTTTTATAAGTTCAAAATCATTTTGAATTTTGACAAATCATAAACGTTTACTGGTATAGAAAGTAAATTTTTATTTGACAGTAACTATCTGTTGTTATTCTCCCCCATCAATATTATTCATGTTTATGAGACCTATTACAGGTTAAATTGGAAAAAAAAAAATAAAAATAACTATATATATGAATAATAACTGTTAAAAATGTTTTGTCTTTGCTTGGAATATCAAAAGCAAAACAAGACCGAAGTTTTTACCTGAAAAATCAAATTTGAAAAAAAATCTACTTTTTTTACAACCAAAGCTGAAAAGTGTACCAATTCACCCCTTTACGGTAACGAACAAAATTTTGCTACTTAGGAAATCACACACGTGTGTGTGATTCCCTTTTCGTCATAAACTATTATTTTTTAATGAAATATATAAACCGTCACGTGCGGAGAAAAATGGCAACTTTTCGATGAATAGCCCTATAGAGAATTGTTTTAATGGTTTAAAAAATTAGTTCTCCACAAATGAGACAAGTCTCTTTCTCTTTGGAACCTTAACTTTCAAAATTTACAATTAGTTTTGTCATTGCTAAATCAATAGAGAAAAAAATTAACTAATTCATTACACCCGTTACAAGAGGTTGACTTAGGATATCTCGCACGTGACGCATGCAAATAAATTGAATTTTAAGTAACAAAAATGTTTGATAACATTATAACTTTGTCAGGGAGTATCTTTGCTTCAAATGCTAACATTAAAAAACGTGTTTACTCGTGTTAAAAGATTTGGATCAATAGCAAAATGTTGGTGAAATTATTGAGTCCGAGTGTCCTGCACGTGATAATGGAATGGCCCTTTATGTGTATATGATTTTATCAGGGCTGCGGTGTCGGAGTCGAACCAATTTCTACGTGAAAGAGTCAGAATTAAAGGTCTCACAACTCAAAGAGTGTCCACATGGTACAAGATCCGACTAAGGTTTATATAAACATGTAGATAAAAATATTACAAACACTGGTGATAGAGGCTGACTAAGCAAAAGTGCTACATAGTGTTGTTACGATTTCAAAATTTTAATAACGGAGTCATACATTTTGCAAATTTTCTGTAGTTAATTTCAAGTGAAAGAAAAAATCTAGCAGAAAGCTATAAAATTACAGCAGTTTTCTTGCAGATTGTTTTTGAAAGCATATTATTCTACTGGGCACATAATTTCTTAATCACATTGTCATTTTCTTGTGAAAATATCGAGTTTTGAGCAGAGTAAGCGTCACATTTGCGAGAGAGATTTATATCTGCTTTTTATTTTCGAAAATTGCAGATTCTTGCAAATTGAAAGATACTCGTAGAAAACTTCCAACCACGACAACCCAATGATTGGATCCCCCCCCCCTTTTTTCAGATATCCATATGCCATCGTGTTTGTAGTATTTTTATCTACATTTTTATGTATAGCATATTAAGAAACTGAATGAAATCGGATTTTAGACCAATACGTTTTCTCCTCACTACTTAAATAAACGTTGTTGCGTTGATTTGGATCCAAATAGGATTATCGAATGGAAACCCTCCAAGTGGCATTTTATCTTCTACTCCTCGCCATTGTATTAGAAAGCTAAACTCAGTTTCGAAACAGCTCTTGATGCAGATGTATAAATTGTTCGCATAACCGATTGCTCATTGTTTGAAATAAAATGACAGTTTTTTTTGAAGGGTGGTATCTATGGAAAGTTTGAGCATGCTGAACTTTTGTCCCTCGTGTTAAGATAGTTATGTGTTCCCGAAGCGGCTTTTCTTACAATGTTCGGGAGGCTGTGAAATATCACGGCATAGATTCAAGTTAGGAAATGATTTCTTTTTTTTCTTCGGATATGATGAATCTATTGAACATAATCACTCAAGTAAGTATACGTCGATTAATAGATTATTGATCGCATGATTTTTCCTTTTTAAGGAGACTGCGAAGTCATTCTCAGCCATATGCGTAGTTCTGGGGGGGGGGGGGATAACAAAATGTATGTGTCCATAATTTAAAGAGAAAAGAAATTCTCTTGTTTTTTTCTTTGAAAATGTTCTGTTTTAAAATTGGAGGGACATTTAACTTTTTTAAGGAAATTCATAATTTCGTTTACTTCAGAGGATAAGTGGAAATTTATTACCTTAAATATATTGTTACATATTCTAAAAGCAAAATAGCTAAACCAATGCAGATTAAAACTGGAAGAATTTTAGAGCAATGATGGGTTTAGTAACTGTTATTCCCTATTAGTTTATGTTTAAATATTTTAAATGATATTTATGCTCAAAATTCATTGAAAAATGATAGTATAGATGTTTAGAGGTGAGCTCGAGCCAACCTCTGCCCCCCCCCCCCGAGCGCTGGTGTGCTTACGACACAGTTTACAGGCAGTAAGAGATTGCCAGTAGGAGACAGTTAACAATTACAGTACCTTTTACAGACACTTTTCACTCCAAGCATGAGAAATCAATGTATTCACATATAAAAAGGGCGTGGTTTTTGTTGTTTTCTGATGAAATTGCATTGTCTTTGCAATTTTATTTGATCCTTTGTGATGGTAACCCAGTAGTTTAACCACTGAACCAAAAGGATTTTAAGGCTCTGAGGCAAAATTGGGTTATGTTCTTTCGGACGGACACCACACACGTGTCGAAATTCTTCATTGCGAAAAACACAATTTGAATTCGAGGCATCGAAATTCAAACTACTTTTATTTATTTATTATTATTATTATTATTTTTGTTCTGCTAGTTTGACGTCCATTCGACCCATCTGGGATAAACGATGGACAACCTGCTGCTGTCAGCCTTTGTCCTCTGCACTGCCGCCGTAACTGCGTTTGCTCTTCCTTCACACAAGTAAGTTGATGACTTTAAGTTAAAATCAATTAATATTTTATTTAATTGTAATTATGTAATTAAAGGTCTTTTTTTATGAAAAATGAAGACTTCGATTTTATTTACTGCAGTGAATAGTTATATTTATATTAAAATTCCTAAAAAATAGAATGCGAGAAGCAACAATAGTTACACGGAATTCGACTGAATTTTGACAATGATTTTTCCTGAACAACCAGGAAACCGCACTGTCGCGTCACAACGAAAAAATATATAAACAAGTAGTACTCGAAAGTGCATAGCAGGTTATGCTTTTTGCGCTTTATTATTTGCCCTCGTGTTCCCATTAGCTTAAAGTATGATGAAATTCTATGAAAAAACGCCAAATGTGCCGAGTTCCGATGAGAAATGGAGGACATCTTCCATGAGAACTCGTGGTGCCTCCCGTTTCTCCCCAAGTCTTTAAAATTGGCGCTTTTCTTACGATTTTGGCAGACTTTAAGCCCTCATATCTCGATAATGGATACACGAGGGCAAATAATGTTTACGTCTGGAGATGTCTCAACATGATTTTTCTATTGTTACCTGTTTAAATCCCCCCGCCTGTTGTTTCACTGTTCGTGTGGTTCATTAGTCAATGGCGTCGCAGCAAAAACCCTGGATGAGCCTCCTATTGTCACATATCTTCTAATAGAGGGTGTTGAATTTGATAAACAAGACGAGCGATCTGAAAAGATATTTTTAGCCACTTAATACTAATTTTTTGGACTGTTAAATCTCCGCTGTTGGTTTAAAATCGATGTAAGGGATATGTTCACAAGGAGCGACTTTTCTACCCGCGGTCGTTTCGAAAGAATTTTTTTTCATTCATGCTTAAAAAGTGCTATTTTGGGGTTAAATATACATATTTTGACTACCATGTGAAGCACGAGGACCTTATCGGACTGTGATGTAATTTTGCATCTTGGTATTTCATCCCAATTGGGTAACTTTTTGGCACGCTAGCCATTTGAAAAATTATTAAAAACTAATGTATTCGTAAAGATGAAATACATTTTTGGGCTCAAATTACGAACTTGGAGCGAATTGCGGAGCATGAAGATTTTATCTGATCAACTTCAAACTTTACAGGTACGAGTAATTGTTTAGTCCTAGCAGACAGTTTTTCTCACCCTGGCCGAATTGAAATTCCAAAAAAAAAAAAAAAAGTTTTTTCGATCTACCCTAATGTACAGTGAGAAATTTTATGCAAATATGCTGTTTACATTGTCAAAATTTTTCAACTTCGTGGCACTTTATGTTAAACAAATATTATATGCTGTTTTTTATTCAAAAAAAAAAAAAAAAAAAAAAAAAAAACACATTCACACGTGCTAAGCATAAAATTCTTAGTTTTTTAAGGTATTGGCAATTCAAAATGATACTTTCATGTTTGGCCCTTTTAAGAATAAGCTTTGCCATTCGCTCTCTGTCCACAGGCTCTCCCATGTCCGGCGACAGGTGCCCGACGCCTACCTCGTGCTCCCTCCACAACAAGAAGCTAAATACTACGAGGTCCGGAGAGAACGGGTGATCCGGATGTCAGACCACCAGAGTTTCCTGAGGGACGAGGCTCGAGTCCCGGGAAAAGGGAGCTGCGAGCTCCCCAACGAGCAGATGTGCTGCTACAAGCTTCAGCCAATTCGACAGCCGACGGTAGCTAGCGAATCAGACTCAGGTACTCCCTCTGTCTTTAATTTCGCGTGGCTTGACAGATTCGCAGGATAGGGGGTCATAACCCAACTCGTCCCGTGTGAAGCAAAATGTTATATCTATGAACATACATGCAAGAATCTAAAATTGTGTTTTTCAATCTTTAATTTAGAAAATTTTCAGAGAACCCCCCCCCCCCTCCCATGACATTTTTTTTACTATGTCACTGCTTTAGACCAGTTCGTTCATGAAAGGCACATCCCTGAAAAAATTTTCATTGATATAAAAAAATATTCATTGATATAAAAAATATTCATTGATATAAAAAAGATTCATTGATATAAAAAATATTCATTGATTAAAAAATAAATATCATTGGTGAAAAATATTCATTGAACTAAAAGAATATTTTTAAAAAGTTGAGTTAAATTTTCTTTGATTGGCTCAAATATTCATTGAACTGAAAGGATATTAAGAAAAGTGAGTTAAATGTTCCTTGATTTTATCAAATATTCGTTGAACTTAAAGGATATTTTTTGCAAAATGAGTTACGCCACTTTTTTCTTCACTACCTCCATTGTTGCGAGAGCATTTCTGTAAATCGCGTTCTTTTACAAGCTTACTTTTACCGCAGTGAAGCCTCTTCAGAGGCGCCTTTGCATTTTTCGTCGACACATCGTGCGAATCATGCCGTCATTGAGGAGTGATCTCTGCTTTGTTTTCAGGGGGTGGAGCAAAGAAAGGATCCGAGAGTGGTTCCTGTGGTTCCAAGGGCGACCCGAAAACGACCCACAGAGGACGGCGTCCCAAAGGTGATATAGTTGTCTCTGTTTTCTTAGAAGTATTCGATATACAAATAAATAAATTAATTAAGAAATTGATGAATTACTAAGTAAATATTAAATAAATTTTATTTTTTAATATTTAACAATAAAACTAAATAATTTATTAAATATTTAATTACAAAAATATAATTTTCAAACATATAGTTATTAAATAAGTTAAATATTTCATTATAAAGTTCGATTAATTGAGTAAAAATTTAATTGCAAAAATAATTGGTCAATTATTTTGTTGAATTTATCAAAAATTAATTAATACAATATTTCATTATGAAATTTAATCAAACAAAATTTTAACTGTAATAAATTATCAAATATTTACTAACAAAATCAAATTTTTAATTAATTATAACATTATTTTAATATTTAGTAATAAATTAATCAATCGATTATTCTAATAACTATTATATTAATTATCATTCAAAAATAAATTGCTTAATTACTTATAAGATAAATAAAAAAGTTAATTAAGACCGTCAACTCTGGATTATTTGAACTCTCAAAGTGCATGTTATTGGTAGTTACATGGGAAATTTCTAGATCCTTTTCAAGGGTTTGAGACTCAACGACAACTTGGAGATAAAGGGAGTTATGAGGCTTTGAGACAGCTCGAGTTGACTTTAAATAAATAAATTAAGAGTTGGTTGGGGGAAGTGAATCACTTGGATAAGTGGGTCATAAGCCCTTTGAAAGAAATATGCCGTATGTCTTTTATAATTCCTTCATAGTGATTGGCTTTGCATTTACTTGAGCTTCTTGGACCTTTCTTTTAGGTCACAGAACTTACGTGAAAATTGTTTTCACCAAAAAATATTTCAAAATAATTTTCAAAGAAGTGTTTTTATACTAGTTCTTTATGGGCCTCTTAGTCTGACTTCGGCTGGGTTGCTTATAGAAATAATATGTGTAGTACTTTAGAAAGATTTGTTCTAATATCAGTAGAATATAGGAATATCTCACCGGCCAACTTTTCTAGAGGTTAGAGAAGTCTGCCAGGGATGAAGGGGGTCTCGAGTTCGAATCCCGGCTTGTGCATGGATGTACTTTCTCTCTCCTGTCCTTGTCCCTTCAGGGTGGCCACAGGAAGAACAAAATCTTTTTCCCTGACTTTTCCCTAATTTCTCCCTGTCCAACTAAAATTTTCCTTGATTTCTCGTACGACGCATTTTTCATCCTCTTGAAGCTCAATTTCTTCTCTTAATTGATACCTGGATACTTCTGGCTATTTAAACTACGTCAAGCATTAATTATTAATTTTTCTAAAATTAACAACAATTACAAGAAATGCATTTGAGACTGTTAATTTGTTGATAAAAAATGAAGTTACATAGTTGATTTGTTTTATTTGAAACACTAAAAAACGTCATCAACAAACGGAATGTTTTTCAAATTTAAAATCAGTTTACTAAACTTCCAACATCTCCAAAGAGAGCCTAAAAACTTTTGAGGAACATCTTTCACCGCTACTCTTCCCTCTAACTTCACAAAAGATAGAATTAAACTTTCAAGACTGCACAAAATCTTCCTAGCCTTAACACATCCAGAGATGGTTTATAAAAGTTTATAATATGTCGGCTATGAAAACTTTTCAAAAGAAAAGGCCCAAACCTTTCCCCCTAAGTTCACAAAGGTGAAAAATTTGTAGCAGCCATACTATTTCTTCACCAAACAATCCGTAAAATATTTAAGCCTTCAATTTTAAGTCAAATTATTTTCGACAGAGGGGTTCTAAATCCTCCCTCCTTAAATCACTGAAAAAAAAAACAATAAAATGTTTTTTTTTTTTTTACATATTTGAGCATTGGAAGTTTTTCAATGGTTCATTACTCCAACACCTAACTTTACAAAAGATTTCAACTTAAAATTAGACTTTTAAATCATCAATTTTGAAACACATTCAGGGGGAGAATGCCTGAAATCTCCTACTGTCACTAAAGATGGCCCAAATCAACATTTTAAAGCCTCCAGTTCAGATATTTTTCTAAACCAGACTCCCTTCTCTCCAAAATTTACATCACCAAACACAACGAAAAGCTTTAAACTTTCAATGTTTAAAAGTTTTTGGGTGAGAGCCTCAAAATTCCCCCTGCTTGAGCCACACAAAGATAGCTTAGAGTTCTTAATAATTCAACTTCAAAGCTTTTTTGAGAGAGAGCCCCCTAAACCCTTCCTTTAATTCAACAGAAGATGGCTTAAATTTGGATTTTTAACGTTTCGGTTTCGGAATTTTTTCTAGGAAATGCAAAACCCCTATCTTTATAGCCCCAAAGACAACGTTAAAATTTTATGACTGCAACTAAAATTAAAAAAATAATAATAAAAAAATCAGAAGGTATCAAACGAATACCCTCTCTTTTAAGTCACTGAAAGATAGCTCACTGGGAAGTTCGACGCAGATCCAGCTTCAAAAACTTCTAGTACAAGCCCTGAACCTCATGAAAATGCTCATGAAAGGTGGCCTATAGTTACATCTTTAAAACTCCAGTTTTAGATTTTTCCAACAAAAAGTCTCTCCTTCTTTACTTAGACATTGCCTAAGACACCACACAAAAGATTTAAGATTTCAGTTTTGAAAATTTCCTAGAGAAATCCTCCACTCTCTTTAATTCACACAAAGGTAGCCTGAAACAGAGTTCTTAATACTTCAGCAACACACAAAACCTAAAGAAAGTACCTTGAACTCCTTCCTATAAGTTCACGAAAGGTGATCTAAATTTCCATTTGTAAGACTTTCTTTCTTTCTCAAGCACACCCCTCCCTTCCCTTCTATACATTTAGATCACCAACTACTAAAAGTCTTACACCCCCTCTCCCCTCATTTTTAGTTTCAAACATTTCTAGGCAGAAAGTCTCCGAATCCCTTCTTTTTAAGTTTTTCCAAAGTAGCCAAAAATTTAAACTTTTAATGCTGCAGAGTTATTTTTTTTTCATTTGGATTACAACAGTCGAAACCTTTTTCTTAAGTTCACCAAAGATTGCTTAAATTTTGCATTTTAAAGACTGCAGTTTTGTAATTTTACCAAAAACAAAGCCACTCCTTCCCCCATCACTTTACATAACAGCTTGAATTTTTCAGGCTTCAGCATTTTTCAAAATATTCTAAGGAAGAAATCCCAAACCTCCCATCCCCTTTAACTCTCCATATTAAAAAAAAACCCCTGCAATTAACTTTTTACGTCTTTGTTTACAAACAATTCACGACGGTTTTGTAAAATTTTCTAGTAAGCGTCTGAGATGTCCTTAGATTATCAAAGATGTAATCGTTTTTAGCACTTTAGAGTTGAAAAATTACGGACTGAAGTTCTGATTTAATTTTCCCTGATTTGTTCCCAAATTCCCAGATTATTCCCTGATTTTTCCAGAATTTTCAAAATCCCTGATAATTCCAGGTTTTCCCTGTTTTCCAGGTCTGTTTCCACCCTGCCTTTCTTTGCGTTGATGTGTTGTGCTGTGAATAGCTTACCCTATAAACGGACCCTTATGGGATGCGTGTACTGTGGAATCAGACTTAATTACGGCAAATGGAAAAGTGAAGCAGCGCACCCCACATTACCAGTATAATTGGCACAGGACAGCAACTACAGCTTAGAAATATATCCCCCCTCCCCTGAAAAGAAGCAATCAGTAAGCCCTAAATGAGAGAGAGATTTAACCCTTTATGCCCCGACGGAACTCAGAAGTCCCGCTTATATTATTTCAGTATTATTAATCCTAAATGGCTGGAATCATGCTAAAGCTTTTAAGTACCACTCCTTGTATTTTGCTGAGAGGCCGACAGGTGGTACCTGTGATCCGAGACGGTTTTCTTGGGGGCCCTAAGGCGTAGGTGGCCTTAGACTCCCAAGATTTTCAAAGTTTTTTTTCTCGGTATATAGGTTATTTGATGTACTTTCACCTAAAAAATCAAAAAAATATATGAAAATTCATTGTTAAATTATTTGGGAAATAAATGGTTAACAAACTTCAGAAGCTGATCGTGCCCTTCGCTTTGTATGAATGTCTTCGTACCATGTCCTAACCATTGCTTACTCTCCACCAGGCCGCAAGGTGTCGCTGCTGATCCTGGGCGACCAGACGATGGAGTTCCTGAAGGGGGCCCCAGTCTACCGGGGCAACTGCCGCATTGGCGCCGAATCCTACGAGGGGCTCACGATCACCGATGCACAGCACAGGCTCAGGGACATCGTGGATGATGTGAGTCTGTGTTTAGTTCACAGGGAAGCAGAATTCGAAAATATTTTTCAAAAATATAAAAAATGTTCGATACTCATGTTGTATATCAGAGTTCTTGTTCTTTATGTACTGACATTTTCAAAGTAAACTTCTATTTTGTTCATTTTGAAATAAAGTAAGTTGTCTGAACTGCAGTAAACTTCCGATTATCCATGGCATAGGGTGACATGGTAACCGCGGATAAGCAAATACCACTGCTAATGAAAAACAAGTAAAAAACAGTCCTAGTGTATGCAATAGTTTAAATAAAAGAAGTTCATAACACAGCACATACATTTAAATTATTTCTAAAAATGCTAACATTGAATGTAAAAGGTAACCGCGGATAAGCAAATACCACTGCTAGTGAAAAATAAGTAAAAAACGATCCTAATGTATGCAATAGTTAAAAAAGTCAATAACACAGCACATACATTTAAATTATAGCTAAAAATACTAACATTAAATGTAAAAGTCATATTTAAAAGCTAATAATTTAATTATAGTTTAAAAACACTAAACAATACGCTTTTAGAGTTAATAAAACTAAAATTAGGTAATACATCAACATGTAATATAGTGTTACAAATCTCGTAAATCGTTGCTGTTTTTCCGGCCTTGCATAATTCTCACTAGTTTTGGTTTTATCTGGCGACATGTTGCAAAAGTATCTGAAGATATCACTTTTATCACTTGTATACCGGCCTTGTAACACTTTGTAGTTTTTACACTTGCCCACATTTAATAAGCATGAAGACATTTTCGCGTGGTTTTTCTTTTTATTACTAGAAGTTTCTTGAATGGATTGTTCAAGTTATGAATGAACAGAATACTCCAGATTTTGTTAGAATGTTGTCGAGATTTCGTTCCGAGCATAAATAGCTGGCCTTGAACACAGTCAGTTAGTTCTTTTCAGATTTGATGTCTGGAAGACTCGTTTTGATTCGCTCGAGCGAATGTTTGTTTTGCTTTTGTAATTTCTTAATTACTGTTCACGTTAGATACGTGGTGCTGAGTTACTGTTGAGAGTACAGTGTACTGTTTGCTACTTAATTGCTGGATGTTTAGCAATTGTTTCCTGCTCCTATTGTAAATAAGTGTACATACTTGTAAATAAATTTATAGTTACTTCCTCAAGATTGGAATGCTCATTTAAGAAAGTTGAAGGTGTTACGGACTCGTTACAATTTTGGCGTCCAACGTGGGGCATCTTCAAGGACTTTCTTGGAATTATCTGTGAACTTGGACTTTTCTTCCTGAGGATTTTTTGACTTCGGAATTTTATTGTGATTACTCGAGCAATGTGGGAACAACTGAAACAACTCCTTGATGCGATCAACGCTGTTAAAAGTGACATGACTGCGAGCATGGCTACTAATCAAGAACAATTAAAGAATGATCTGGCTATTAATCAAAAACAATTAAAGAGTGATTTAACATAACTTGAGCATAACTTCAAGTCAATAAGAAATTAAGAGCGATCTAACATCAATGAAATGTTTGGTGGAAACTAAATTTACCAACATGGAAAATAAAGTGGAGGCTCTAGAAGATCGAATCACCACAGTAGAAAACCATGTGGAAAAGAAAATTAAAGAACTTGAATCGAAGTTATCAGCATCCTGCAACAACTCAAGTGACTGTGTAGCTGCAGCTGGAACTTTTCGTTCATCCATTAAACTGGCCACGTTTGACGGGAAGACCTCGTGGAATATTTACAAGAAGCAGTTCCTCATCGTTGCTCTTCCACGAAAGCCTATCACCTTGCAGCCTCGCTGAGAGGAGATGCTGCTGACATACTACAGACCTTCCCAGAGGACAAGCACCGCGACTTCGAAGTCTTATCATCAGCCTTGGAGCTTCGCTTTGGCGAAGCATGCCAAAAAGAATTCAGCCAACTTCAGCTCAAATCCCGACTCCAGAGAGCTGGAGAGACTTTGCAAGTTTTTGCAGCAGACGTTGAGAGGCTTTCTCATCTCGCCTTCTCGAACTGTCCTTCTGATGTTCGCGATAGCCTGGCCCTGAACTACTTCATAGACGGAGTGCGAAGTTCAGAAATTCAGACGGCTCTCCGGATGACGGACATTAAAGATCTTAAATCCGGTCTGATCTACGCAATGAAGTTCGAGGCTGCACAGCAAACATCCTGGAAGGATCGACATTCAATCAGGGGCGTGGAAGTGAGTGCCCAGGATTCAAATCCAACTCATCTCTCAGGTGAGGGCCACGTACGAGGGAATTGCGAAGCTCGCCAAGAAAAAAAGACGTCTCCCAAAGTTTTCCAAATTTCCCCAAGAAGTGGCGGCTGCAACGGACTCTTCATTTACGCTTATGTGAATGGGTTTCCCTGCGAAATGATCGTGGACACAGGAGCCAACGTTACAATCATTAGGACTGATGTGGCTCATCAATTTGGACTCAAGATATTATGGACGCCGCCCTGCGTTACTCTCCAAACTGTGACAGGTGACAAAATCGAGATTGAAGGAAAAGTAAACTTAGAAATAATGTTCGGGAGCGCTACTTACAATCACACGGCATTCGTCGCTGACATTACAGATCCTTTCATTCTCGGACTGGACTTTTTGAGAAAATTTGATTTTTCTATCGACTTTAAAAATAATGAGCTGCACTCGATGAGGGAAGACATAGCAATTTTCAATGCTGAAAATAACTTAAAATCCGCTCATCAAATAATAGCCCAAACAGATTTATTGATTCCCCCTAGATCAGAAGTACTAATACCTGGCTCCGTCAAGGAAAACAACAGCTTTAAATTCGCCCTAATTGAATATCCTAACCAGAATAATAGCCCAAAAGAAGTACTAGTGGCATCTACGCTTGTGGACCTTTCAAGGAATGCAGTTCCTGTGAGAGTCGCCAATGTAAGTGAAAGACGGAGGAATATTAAGAAAGGAGAAGTGTTGGCAACTTGTACTCCCGTGAACTGCATCATCAGAAGAATTGATTTGTCCGAGACTGTGTCTTCCGAGTCCTTGACTTCGAAATCAATTGGGAGTGCACCATTATCGATGGATCAAAGATACGCTGCGGAAAAAATGGTGGTTAACTTCAAGCAGGTGTTTTCATCTACATCCGAGGATGTTGGTCGTACGAATTTAACGCAGCATAGGATCGACACTGGAGATCATCCCCCTATCAAGCAGCATCCAAGACGACTACCGTTCGCCAAGAAGGAAGAGGTTGAGATCCTCGTAAAAGAGAACAGGAGAATGACGTCATCGAACCCTCATCCAGTTCTTGGGCATCCCCTATCGTCTTGGTCCGAAAGAAAGACGGCTCCACCAGATTTTGTGTTGATTACCGACGCCTGAATGACATCACCAAGAAGGACAGTTACCCTCTTCCACGGATCGATGACACTTTGGACACCCTTTCTGGACACAAGTGGTTTTCGACCCTGGATTTAAAGAGCGGCTACTGGCAGGTGGAGATACACCCCGACGACCGAGAGAAGACTGAGTTTACAACCGGACAAGGCTTGCGGCAGTTTAAAGTGATGCCCTTCGGCACCTGCCACGTTCGAGCGTCTTATGGAATAAGTGTTAAGAGGACTCTCTTATGAATCCTGTCTTGTCTACTTGGACGACATCATCATCATAGGACGCAGTTTTGAGGAACATTTGGCTAATCTTAGGAAGGTGCTGCAAAAGCTTAAGGAAGCCAACCTGAAGTTAAGCCCGTCCAAATGTACTTTGTTCCGCCGTGAGGTGAACTACCTTGGTCACATTATCTCTTCTGAGGGTGTACGAACAGATCCAGATAAGGTATCCGAAGTCAAGAACTGGAGCCGCCCCGAAAATGTCCATCAGCTGCGAAGTTTCCTGGGGCTCTGCACGTACTACAGGAAGTTTGTGAAGGGTTTTTTCAACATTGCACGACCTTTGCATAAGCTGACGGAGAGTAAACAAAAATTTGAATGGTCCAAAGAATGCGAGGATGCATTTCTACAACTGAAGGAGGCTTTAACATCGACGCCTATTCTCTCTTATCCTCAGCCTGAAAAATTCTTCATACTTGACACTGATGCGAGCCACGAGAGCGTTGGATCTGTTTTATCTCAAGGAATAGACGGCAACGAACATGTCATCGCCTACTGGAGCAAATGCTTATCAAAGTCGGACCGAAATTATTGTGTCACGAGAAAGGAATTGCTCGGTATAGTTAAAGCTGTAGAACATTTCCGTCATTACCTCTACGGCCGTAAATTCCTGCTCCGGACCGATCATGCCTCTTTAACTTGGCTTTTGAATTTCAAGAATCCAGAGGGCCAGGTAGCCAGGTGGATACAGCGGCTCCAGGAATATGACATCGAGATTAAGCACCGAAAAGGTTTGTTACACGGTAATGCAGACGCATTATCAAGAAGACCTTGTTCTGAGAACTGCCATTATTGCTCCCGAATAGAGAAACAGTACGGGACGACAATCCCTACTGCCTGTCAAGTTACTGCTACATCATCATCTTCAGATCCTGATCCATGGAGTGACGACCAAGTAAGAAAAGATCAGCTTGAAGACCCAGACCTAAAGCCTATCATAGAGTTAATGGAAAAGGACAGTCGGCGACCTAGTTGGCAAGACGTTTCTATCTACAGTCCTGCAACGAAAAGATACTGGGCTCTATGGAAATCTCCCCAGTTGAGAAATGGCGTCCTGTATCGGAAATGGGAATCTGACGATGGTAAAGCATTCAAATGGCAGTTACTCCCTCCCAGATCAAGAATTCCAGACGTTCTAAAGGAATTGCACAGTAGTCCGACTGGAGGACACTTTGGTATCTTGAAAACCCTCCACAAGGTTCGAGAACGCTTCTTCTGGATCAAGGCAAAGGATGACGTAGAGAAGTGGTGTCATTCTTGTGACGCCTGTGCTGCCCGTAAAGGACCGAAGAGAAGAAGCCGCGGGAAGCTACATCTTTACAACGTAGGAGCTCCTTTCGAACGAATCAGGATCGACATTCTTGGTCCTCTTCCGAGAACTACTGATGGGAACAAATACATCCTCGTTTCCATTGACTATTTCACCAAATGGCCGAAGCATATTCCATTCCGGATCAAGAAGCTACCACTGTAGCAGAAACCCTAGTCCAGCATTGGATCTCGAGATATGGGATACCTTTGCAGATCCATTCCGATCAGGGAAGAAACTTCATCTCTGCTGTGTTTAAGGGCCTATGTAATATCCTCAAAATTGAGAAAACTCGAACGACACCACTACACCCACAAACGGACGGCATGCTGGAGAGATTTAACAGGACAATCCTTAACAATCTCTCGCTTATGGTCTCCAAAAATCAACAGGATTGGGACAAGAAACTTCCTCTGTTCCTGCTGGCCTATCGTAGTGCTGTCCACGAGACCACCGGATATTCCCCCTCACAGATGCTCTTCGGCCGAGAGCTTCGGCTACCTTGTGATCTCGTCTTCGGTCTCCCCCCAGATGCGCTTTCATCGCCTGAAGAGTACGTCCAGGATCTCCAGACCCGGTTGGAAGACGTTCATCACTTCGCACGGGAGCGAATCAACATCGCGACATAGAAAATGAAGACCCAATACGACACAAGGTCCACTGGCCATGACTTTCACGAAGGTGACAAGGTATGACTATGGAATCCCATCCGACGTAAAGGTCTATCACCCAAATTGCAGTCGCATTGGGATGGACCCTACACAATCCTCCACCGGCTGAACGACGTCGTAGTGAGGATCCAGAAGTCATCACATTCAAAACCTACGGTTGTCCATTATGATCGACTAGCCCAATACTATGGCCATAGTTCGTAAAGTAAATCTAAAGATGCCATGGTAATTTGTTTGCAAATTTTGTAAATAACTTTTGCCTTTAATTGCATGTAATATTATTTTATCAATGTTATTGTTTCTTTCATGTTCTCATTGTTATTGTTTATCATGTTTACGATTGGTTATTATGTAATGTGTGCATCTGTAAATTTTCCCTTGCTTCCTTTCTGGAGATTGTACTGCCCGGGACGTGCAGTCCTTGGGAACGGGGCAATGTTACAAATCTCGTAAATAGTTGTTATTTTTCCTGCCTTGCATCATTTTCACTAGTTTTGCTTTTATCTGGCGACATGTTGCAAAAGTATCTGAAGATATCACTTTTATCACTTGTATACCGGCCCTGTAACACTTTGTAGTTTTTACACTTGCCCCACATTTAATAAGCATGAAGACATTTTCGCTTGGTTTTTCTTTTTATTACTAGAAGTTTCTTGAATGGATTGTTTAAGTTATGAATGAACAGAATACTCCAGATTTTGCTAGAATGTTGTCGAGATTCCGTTCCGAGTATAATTAACTGGCCTTGAACACAGTCAGTTCTTTTCAGATTTGATGTCTGGAAGACTCGTTTTGATTCGCTCGGGGAAATGTTTGTTTTGCTTTTGTAATTTCTTAATTACTGTTCACGTTAGATACGTGGTGCTGAGTTACTGTTGAGAGTACAGTGTACTGTTTGCTACCTAATTGCTGGATGTTTAGCAATTGTTTCCTGCTCCTATTGTAAATAAATGTACATACTTGTAAATAAATTTATAGTTACTTCCTCAAGATTGGAATGCTCATTTAAGAAAGTTGAAGGTGCTACGGACTCGTTACAATAGTTTAGCCTTTAGTATTAATAATAGTATTAAATATATTACTTTTATACTCGCAAAGAACGTGAGTTTTATCTTATGTTCAGAGTTACATACAAACAACTGAAACACATCAATATGTAATATTGTTTAGCTTTTAGTATTAACAATAGTATTAAATATATTATTATCTTTATATTTGTTAAGAACGGGGATTTTATGTTTTGTTCAGAGTTACATACATACATGCATAAATACAAACAAACAAACCCACATGTGAAACTAATAAAAGCGTATCAAAAACGACCAATAACGAACTCGCTTTTTTCTGCATTGAGTAAATAATCACAGTAAAGAAAAGGAGAAAGACCCGTAGATAATCCGAGCAGTGGATAATCCGATGGCGGATAATCGGGAGTTTACTATGTGCCCGCCTTCCCCAGCACACCCTGACGTGTCTTGCTTTCTTCTTGGCACAGTGGGACGAGATCCTGTCTCCAGACAGAGTGGTCGTGCACGCGGGGGCCAATGACGTGATCGAGGGGCTGCCCTCCGTCAGTGCCCTGGTTTCGGGGCGCCTCAAGGTCCTGGTGGACGAGATGAAGTCGCTCCAGGACTCGGGGCGCGGGTCCTACGCCCTCTCGGCCATTCTGCCCAAGAATGATCCCGTCAGCACGTTCAATAATAAGGTGAGGTCTCACCCTTTCAATGAAATCTATCTATACTGCATTTAGGGAGAAGTGATAGCGGAAGCAAGGCTTCACTAGATAGCGTCTTATACCGCGTTAGAGCGGTATTAGATAGCGTCTTATAAACCGTTATCGAGTGAAGCCTTGGCGGAAGTAAACAAAGGTCGTTTTTTGGTTTCAACATTTTGCACTCTCGTGGATTATTTTTTGATTGGTGCTGTTTTTAACAACTCATCGCCAAGCAGACAGCAATGTCGCCAAGCTTTGTTTACTTCCACTATCTCTTCTATTCAAACGAAAAACCTGTTACAAAAAACAACCAAATTTATTGTCAATGAATTTTTTTCGAAAGGATTTGCCGGCCTGTGGGTCGAAAGAGGTTGAAAAATGCTGCTCTAACATATCTTTAGAGAAATGAAAAGCACTAAAAAACAATTCGAATACAAAAAGTTTGATATCACTACATACTAGCATCCACTGATCTCCAGTGAATGCAAAGACGTTTTCACGGCAATAGTTGTTCGCGCATGCGCTGAGCTGAATGCATGTGCTTTTTGGTCGCTTGCCCGTCTACTTTTACCTTCGCGGTTGCCCATGGAACCGGTTTCTCGTTAATACTCTGTTTATTATTGATTCCGTTCCAGGTCAACATCATCAACTCGGACGTGAGCTGGTATGCCCAGAGGCAGGGCATCGACTTCATCGACCACTCCCACCTCTTCTGGAGGGAGGGGTCTCTGCGAAGGGAGCTCTTCCGATTTGATGGCTCCCTCAACGAGGAGGGGCTGAGGGGCCTGGAGGAGTCCCTATTCGACGACGATGGCTTCTGCGGTGGGAGGAGGAGAGACGAGAAGGACCCCCTCTGGAACCTCAGGCAAGGACATAGGTGGGTTTCTGGAAAAGATATATTCAGCATTTACCAGGAAACCATGCGATAGCATGAAAAAAAAAAAAAAAAACTTGAATGAATAGCAATCGAAAGAGCATCGTAAAACGTGTTTCTGAATACATACACTACTTGCCCTCGTGTTCCCGTTGTCGAGATATGAAGTCTCAAAGTGTGCCGACCTTTGAGGAAAAGTCGCTAAGTTCTATGAGTTTCAGTGGGTTACGAAAAAAAATCTTTCACATGCTTTACAGTCAAGTGGAGCGTTACCATCGAAACGGTTGGGCCGTGGTGGCCCGATCGGACTTGTGTCCGAAAGGACCCGGGTTCGATCCCAGCCGATCAAAGATCCACCGTCTTGATTAATGGTGACTGGGAGGCGTTAAAAATGTCGTGGTCACAAAGTCCTCCAAGTGAAACGATACCTCTGGGGGTGCTAGGGCCTATGGTTTGCTCGACCCTAGGTTCTGGTTCAAAATTAAGAACAGAGCGCTCTTCAGGGCCCTATCCCGGTTAAACCACTAAGCTGGTAGGTACGGGGGACCCTGGAGGGTGAAATGAAATGAAATGTCTGAAACGGTTGCTAGGGACTACGTCATCACATTGGGGCCAGTTTCTTTCATTTTCCAGCTTGTTATTATACGCAAAACCCATTCAAACTAGCTAGAAGAATCTTATACCAGTTGGATTTTATCACCAAAACCTTCATTTGGATTGTAAAAGGTAAGTTGCGCTTTCTTTCATGCATCATATTCCTTTATAATCTTGAAATTAACTTATTTTTAAGTACTAACTGATATTACCGATAGCTTCCGGATTAGTTGACTGAGCTTTAAGTTTACTTGATCTATTTCAGACTTTCTGTGCGAAATTTAAATATTTATTCATGGAAAATGCTTGCCTAATTGAAATTTCTTTTCCGGATTGTAAAAGCTGTACTTTTTCAAAATGTAACCGCCACTTTCGAAAGTTAAGTCAAGAAGCTAGCTAAACTAACTATTTTCCTAAACCATATCCAACGATTTCGTAATGAAATGAAGTTGATGTATTACCTGTTAAAGGATTATAAAATATTTAAAGCGTTTAGAGTAATGCATTGACAAACACTTTGTATCTATTCGAAACTCAAATACAACCTGCCAACGAAATATCTATGAGCAGCTATTTTCAGTCAAGTAATCCATTCCTGGCAAAACACCCAAATCTTTCGTGTACTGTATGATAAATATGCTGTGGTATTTACATTGTAAATTGACAGATTTAATGATAAGAATTTTACTAATACTTGGTTTTGGCACGTTTTTAAAAAGCTTGCTGAAAGTCAAATACTGATTTAGGTATTGTATCTTCGACAATTAATTTCGCCAAAAATTTGCGAAAGCCATTTAGGTAAAATCTTCTTTTTTCAAACGTTAAAACTTGAGTTAATAAAATTAAACTCTTTTTGTCAATAATTTTTACTTCCTTTTACGTAGTAAAGGAAGTATTGTGATCGCGAAAAAAAAAATCACTCAAATTTGAGTCTAAATTTTGATTTTGCTCACCCCCGAATGAAAATTCCTTAGTTTTTTTGACCTGTCAGCACGTGTATATGTACCTAGCAACATATAAGCAGCCGAAAAATTTTTTTCAACCACCCCCGAGTTAATTACGACGAGTTTTCTCGTGACGTCTGTATGTACGTGTGTGCGTATGTGGGTCGCATAACTCAAAAACTATATGCCGTAGAAGCTTCTAGCTTGGTATGTAGGCTCTGAGGATGGTCTAGTTGTGCACCTCCCCTTGTGGTTGCATTTGAATGTTCCCAAGGGGGTGTTTTACCCCTTTTTTGGGGTAAATCAGTGTTAATTTCAATACAGACTCAAGTGATATGAATTGGCGCCACCACTTGGCGACATGTCCCCAAGATTTTAGTCGCCAAGTGTTTGACGCCAACTCGGCGACATATCGCCAAGTTGGCGACAAATTTGGCGAAAAAAATATTTTTCGAATTTGGGTTCAACTTGGCGCTATTGGCGATATTTTGCGAAAAATTCACTGAATGATATTAAAATCAGCAATATTTAGAAAATTAACCATTGCAAAATATTTTTTGCATTGTTTCGTGGCAGATTAGGGGAGTAAATATTTGAATTGTTACCTTGCTCACTCCAAGCACTTTTTTTAACACTTAAGGCAACTACTAAGAAATTTTCACGTAAAAGGAAGTAGTGTGGGGTCCATACCAGATTTTTTTGGATGTGATTTCAAGTTCGCTAATTTTACGCCAGTCAATGAAAGTAAAATTTTTGGCGAAATTTCAAAAGCCATTTAACAATATTAACACAATTATCTCAAATTTGAAGAAATCGGTCAATGAAATAAATGAAGCTATAAAACAAAATTAAAACTAACATAAATGTTGCGCTAAACATTTTGGAAAACGGTTAAGTGGTGATTTTTGGCGCAATTTTATGATTCCGAAAACTATCGCACATTTAGACGAGTTTTGGTTTGGCCAAATTTTAACTGCTCCTTGACATTTTATAGTTCTAAATGGTTTTTGAAGGATTGGTTTGTAAAAAAAAAAAAGTTTGCGAGTCAAGAAATTGAGCCAAATTTTTAGCTGCGCCAACAACCAACCTTGTCGAAACTCTTCATTGTACCTTTAAATTTAGAGCAATACTTAAGGGCCGACAACCTACATTTGATCCCAACTAAAGAAATAATGAAAGAGCAAACAAACTGATATTAAACGTTTACTACAAATTGCGCTTTTGTAAAGAAAACTCAAGCATGAATAAAACCTTACTTATTAGAAAAAAAAAAGCTATAAAAAATAATTCTAGTAAGCTGCCCACAATTTCTACCTCACTCAGCATCATGATCATGAATATCCATTATGTATTAATATGTGTCAAAAACATTAAAGTATTTTCTTATGAATAATACTGAACTTTCAATTATAAATACAAATAATAAAATCATAAATTTTTAAGCTTAGGGCAGACATTTTAAAATTCTGTAATTTATTGACAGTAACGTCATAAGTTTTGAGCTTTTGACAGATTTAATTAGAATAGGAAATATTAAATAACACTTTTTTTAAACCTATTAGTAGTAGCAGTTTAAATTTTAAAACCTATTAGTATAGGTAATTTTAACAAGCATGATTCGTGTTTTATACTAATGAACATTTATATCATTACTTGATCATAACATTTTGTTCATTGTAAGAATGAAGGCTTTCACGGCCGGAGTAAATACTAGTTAAGGATTCCGGGCTGTTGTGCCGTGGTCTAAATGGCTTTAATCCATACGTTTCGATCGCAACTGCGGCGGTCATCTTCAGTGGGTGTCGTTGATTAATTTGGCGACTGATGCGAAATTTCGAACTGCAGCAGTTCGAAATTTCGCATCAGTCGCCAAATTAATCAACGACACCCACTGAAGATGACCGCCGCAGTTGCGATCGAAACGTATGGATTAAAGCCATTTAGACCACGGCACAACAGCCCGGAATCCTTAACTAGTATTTTGTTCATTCCTGAATTTTTTTCAGACCGACTGGAAAAGAATGCCAAACAAGTGCTCGATTTCTAAATATAGAAGAAACTATGATGAGAAAAATAAAGCTCATATTTTTTCGTTCCCTTGAGATCTTTGTAATTTATGAAAAAATACACTGACATGTAAATAAATATTTTTTAGAGTTGTGCTTTGTATATTCATTTCAAAAAAGTTTTTTTGATCCTAAAGTTTGATTTTCTTGTTTTCAAAATCAACAATTTTCCAACCGAGAAAAGTTTAGTAAAAGCGAGCCAATAATAAGCGCCAATATGATCCGCTGGCCTCAAGTGAGTGACGTCAGAAATCAGTCAGAAGGCTTGGAGTTTCGATGGTAACGAGTGGAGACATTACTAAGCTCAGAAGGGGAAATTGTGCTCGTGTGGACATGGGAAAAAAATAGAAGGAATCGAAAGAGTTCAACATGTTTCTGGAAACACAAAATAATTTCCTCTCGTGTTCCCGTTTTCGAAATAGGAGGGCCTACAACAGTCTACCGACATACCTAGTAGAGCGCCAAATTTAATGACTTGGTGAGAAATGGAAAATGACTTCACCGTTTGCATGTAGCTGGACTGGATATCTGTCTGCAAAATGTGGGAAAGAAGTCTTCTATAATTCGCCGAAACTCGCTTTTTTTGGTTACTTTTCCTAAAGTGTTGGCTGACTTCAAGAACTTCTATTTCGATGACAAGATCATAAAGGAAAACAATTTATGCGCCCAGAAACATGATGTTCTGGACAAATCCTTTGCTCTTATGAAAAAAAATACATCTTCATTATTACACTATCGTATTGTCTCCCGGCCTTTATTTGTCGCAGTTTAAATTATTCCTCTCCATAAGGGGTCGTCCACAAATAGTGCCTCGATTTGAGAAGGGGGATCGAAAAATTGTGACTTTTGCGACGAGGGGGAGGTAGGGAGGGACAAGAAGTGCAACATCACACCTTATGAGAAAAAACGGGACATGTAACAGGAGAAGTTTGATATTTTGTGATAAAGAGAGAGAGAGAGAGAGAGAGGTGGGGGGGGGGAGTCAAAAATATATTAAAAAAAAGTATGACATCATTTATGGACATCCCCTAACCGTATTCGAGCCTTTATCAACATAAATTTTCAGTTCTATTGCAGTATATGTAGCGAGAACCGGCGTGTTAAGGCCAAATAACTTTCTCACTCCCCACCCATCTAGTAGTTATGATTACGGCACTGTGAATTTTTCTACACGCTGTTTTCACAAAGCATACAATTGGAAGAAACAATGTGGGGGCAAAACTATCATAGAGCCGTAACCATGACTACCAGAAGTTGTTTGACCTTGAGGCGCTGATTCTCGTCGCGCGTACTATAATTCTCGTCGTCTGCTTTTACAGGCTGCGGAAGAGGCCCTCTTTGGAGCTGAAAGATATTCTACCCCTGGAGAGGAAGATATACGACAAGCATCTGCCTCCGAAGCAAGACGGTGAGATTCATTTATGAGCCTAGGTTATATGCCACATGTGTTGGCGACACTTTTTCGTGCTTGTCGCTAACATTGGGCTAGAACAGTACAGGGTGGTTTAAAACGAATGATGGGGCTTAAAATATGTCTGACACTAAGAGAAAAAATAGTACAAAGACATTTTTTAAAAATACAATAAACATCCGATTAGGGATGCACCGATAAGCAAATTGACCGATTACCGATTACCGATTAATCGGCTGTTCATAATCGGCCGATTAATCGGCTTGGCCGATTATCATTTTTCTATTTTAAATTTCTCCATCACTTTTTTTCTTTTACAATTTCGATTTTAGAAATACTTGTGATTAATTTATTTCTGCGAGATTATTTTCCTAAACCCCTGTAAAATAATTTCAAAATTTGATCCGATTCCTTTCAGCTAATTTTCATGTAATTGTTAATAAAATTAACTAGACACGATAATTAAAATAAGAGACAGGTGGGAGACTGTGGTGAGCAACAGTGGCGTACATAGCACCCCCGCAACCCACAGCACGGAGTTTGCGGGTGCACAATTCAGAAAAATAACACCATGAGGTGCACGGGAAATTTTTAAAAAATAGTTTAATGGGGAGGTGGGAGCGCACTTTCAAACCTTGCACGGAGGCGCCCCCAAGTCTATATACACTACTGGTGAGCACGCTATTTTAAGTGCACTTTTAAATTAATTTTTCAATTATTAGTACCCATGAATACAAGAAATACCTTTGCGCGATTGATGTGAAGTTTTGATCCAACGTTAAAGAAGCACAAATACTACAGACAACATGTTTCGGAGCTACAAGGAACCCCTTTTTCAGTGCAAGAAGTGGTGAGCTTTAGGATGAAGAATCATCCGATAAATGCGGAGACTAGTAATAATCGGTAGCATTTATCGGATGATTCTTCATCTTAAAGCTCACACTTCTTGCATTGAAAAAAGGGGTTCCTTGTAGCCCCGAAACACGTGTCTGCAGTATACATGTATATTTGTGCTTCTTTAACGTTTGATTAAAACTTCATATTAGAACCCATTTTGTCCAAAACTTATTTTTTGTGAAAATTATTAAGTTGTGTAAGACACTATGATAATGGAGAAAAACATTGACACATGAAAAATGTTTCAACACTGCATATTTATTCAAATTTTGAAAAATTTAATTCATTAAGAAATTTATATCAACCTTTTTTTAATACTCCTTCGGTTATAGTTTTCGAATCATTGGTCTTGCTTTTCTCACTGCATTTCTCATTACATTTTCGTACTATATGTTACACTTTTCAGAAAAGTATTTATTGTTTATAAATATTTTTCACGGTTAATTCTTGTACAAGGTGCGTTAAAAGTAATTTTATTTTAAAAATATTTTTCCTCTGTTTTATCGACAAACTTTGGCCAAATATGAGTAAAATGAAATTACTCATGTGTTTCGCATTTAAATTTAGAGGTCCTTCAATTTCTCTATCTCTTCTCTATCTCTTCTCTACTAATAATAAAGCTGAAGGTGGTTCTGTCTGTCCTTCTTTCTTTCTGTCTGTCTGTCTGTTACGCGCGTAGCGCCAAAACCGTTCGGTCGATTTTCATGCCACTTGGCACAAAATTAGTTTGTAGCATGTAGTTTTGCACCTCGAAGCGATTTTTCGAAAATTCCATTTCGTTCTTTTTCTATTCGAATTCTTAGCGGAAATTCGATAAAATATAGGAAGAAATATTTCACACACATTTTCAAGTCTTATGTCATTCGAAAGCTTGGAATTTTCTGCACAAAATGAAGTTTTTTCGAAGTTTCTACGATCATCAGGAGAGCTGTAACAATTGTTTTTAGAATCCCGAAATTCAATGCTTACCTTCAGTAAAGCAAGCCAAACGATTCTAAAATGGTTGAACTTTAGAATAAAATTTGTTTGAAAAGAGAGATAAAATGAATTATTTTATCAACGGAAATCAATTTTTCATGTTGTTACTATGGTTACGTGTTCATACTTATTTTTGTTTCTTTCTTTTTCCAGGGTTGCCAGCGTCTATCTTCGTAGGCTACGGCCAGACGTAGTATTTTTGATTCTACGGTAGTATTTTTTCGGCCCAAATAAGGAGCGTAGTATGTTTCTGGCAACCCTGTTTCCAATACACTAATGACTTAATTAAAAGATTTGGCGGATTTTTTTTTTTTTTTTTTCATTTTCATAGATTTCGCATTTCAGCAACATTGATTTTGGCAACGTTTGGAAACAGTAGTATTTTGTAATATTTTTTTTAGAGGAGGCGTAGTTTTTTTTTGTTCCAATTCTCTGGCAACCCTGTCTTTTTCCCGGTGAAGCGGTGAAGATGCTTTGGGACCCTGCTTGGCGCGTTTTCAAAAAGTCAACTACGCCAAATAGCTAGGGTTACCACGCTTGGCGCGCCTATCGTTCATTTAGCGAGAAAAGGGTACCTAAAGCACAGATTAACGAAATATCGTATCAATTGCGATATTGCATCGTTTTTTTAAAGTGTTTCATTTCGGAAAATGTATTGTTTTGTTTTTTAAGCTAGGAAAGAAAACTTTCTTCTTCTCTTAAACTTTGGTAAGATTTCTGTTGGTTCCTGTTATCAACAAAATTGTTCTTATTTTCTCTTTTGGCTTATTTTTGTCCATCTCCCTTGGGGTTGCATTCGAATGTTCCAAGGGGGTGTTTTACCCCATTTGTCGGGTAAATCAGTGTTTTCAATGCAAGGTGATATGAATTGGTTAACAAAAGTGATATGAATTGGCGCGACCACTTGGCGATATATCGCCAAGCTTTTGATCGCCAAGTATTTGACGCCAATTGGCGAAAAAAATTTTTTTTTTTTTTGATTTAGGTTCAATTTGGCGCTGTTGGCGATATTTTGCGAAAAATCCACTGAATGATGTTAAAATCGATGATATTTAGGAGATAAATCATTGTAAAACATTTTTTTGCATTGTTTCGTAGCAAACTAGGGATACAAATGTTTGAATTGTTATCTTGCTCACTCCAAGCACTATTTTAGCACTTAAGGCATCTACTAAGAAATTTACACGTAAAATTAAGTAGTGTGGGGTCCATATCAGATCTTTATATCACTTCGAAGGAATTATAGTTGAATAAAACTAAAATAGAGCATTTTTTCTGCTATATCAATTATTTTACAAATGAACTTTTAATTTTATACCACGGGCAAAGCCGTGCGGGTACCGCTAGTAATTAATAATTCAAATAGTGTCATGTGAATAATAGTTGTAGGATTAATTTTTAATATTTCATTAAGTTTTACGCACTTTTTGAACTATTTCTTTCGCTTTTACTCTGTACGATTCCGTATTACATGTTATAGTAATCTTTGCAGAAAATTATTTATAGTTAGTAAATCAAATCATCATAGTTTCTTATTGAATGTATGCTTTGGAAAATGATGTTTAAAAAATATTTTTTCGCCGATTAATCGGCAAAATTTTACCGATTATCAATAATCGGCTGAGAGGCCGATTATGGCCGATTAATCGGCCTTGCCGATTAATCGGTGCATCCCTACATCCGATTATCCGCGGAACAGGGTGGTACGATCACCGCGGATAAGTGAATATTGCGCATAATCCGAATCTAGGTAGAAAATGATACTTACTAGTGTATTCAACAGCTTAAAAAGTCTCAACAGCACAACTCATTCATTTAAATTATAGCTAAATTAAAGGTCATTTTTAATACGCTTTTATTAGTTTCACATATGGGTTTGTGTTAGCATAAAAGTAAAAGCTAACTTTGTATTGGATCATTTTTATGTGTATTTTTGGATAATTTGAGAGGTGACAGAGACAGACAAAATTTCATGAACAAAATCTAGAGTTTTATTTTTACAAAAAAAAAAAAAAAAAAAAACCCAAAAGCACATATTCGTGCATCCGGAAAACAGAAAATGAAACATACTTAGTATACATTGAAGAAATTGTAGAAATAAAGTCCCCAGTGGACGCCACAACCAGCTGAGTTATATTTATATCTTGTTTCCTTGCTGGTGGCAGTCATGACGAAAACTCAGTGATGAAGACTTAAATCACCTCACCATCAGACGAACCACAATGCCGCACACCGCAGCAGTCTAAGTGAAATCCAGCCAGCTACCAGGTTTCAAAACCCCGTCCATCTCGTCTTCACCAGTTTATATGTGCACCACATGCTTTTTTGCATAGTCAAGCGCGCATGCTGGATTTACATAAGGACTTGGGAAAAATAATTGAATTAATGCATTATGAATCAAACTGGTACGTAAATGCGGCTAAAATTGTTGAAATTTATTTATTTTTAAAGCTAACCACAGCTAGACCACCGGGGACAAACTTTAACATATTTTTCCGAGTTCTGGAGGGACAAGAACATAATTTCTGCTAACAGTTTGTTTGTCTGAATAAAGGATCAAATTCACGTCCTTTGCAAACATAAAAGTAATGTATTTAACACTATTTTAATACGAAAAGCTAAACTATGTTACATGTTCTCTAAAAGCGTATTTTTTAGTTTTTTTAAACTATAATTTTATTAATTTCATATGTGGATTTGTTCGTATGTATGTTTGTATGTAACTCTGAAGAAAAGATAAAATTCACGTTCGCTACAAATATAAAAGTAAGAGATTTAATACTATTTTTATGCGAAAGGCTAAACTATATTACATATTGAAGCATTTATTATAGGTGAGTGTAAACTTAGCGGATATTCAATAGTTTTGAAAATCAGAGGGAAATTAGTTACTTTAAAAGCGTATTTTTTAGTTTGTTAAAACTATAATTTAATTATTTAATGGAAAGTGAATGCTTCGATTACATTTACTGGAGTGAATAGCTATATTAAAATTCCCGACAAATGGAATGCAAGAAAAAATGTGACAGAATGAAACCACCCCAACAACTCTCCTCTCTCTCTTGCAGGTCACCCAACTAGAGTCCACTTCCACGTGACCGTCCTCAGTGTGGATTCCATCGACGAGGAGTCAATGGTTCGTATCTCCATCCCAACGAGTAACCCCCTCCTCCGTATAGTTAAATCGTGAAACGTACTCGCAACATTGAGAAATGTTGTACTCGGTTGTAATCTTTCATGGATATCGAGAAATAAGCTAAGACTAAGCAAAGGAAGTAGTTCTTTGACCGGTGTCTGAATTTTGGGTAGGAATAGGATTAGTTTGTCAATTCCACGCACATGTAGCCTTTTTAGCCTACTTTCCCGTTAAAAATAAAACAGACGAAAAAAGCATTAAAATTGGCTTAATGCATCTAAAAAATGTCGCCAAGTCCAAAAAATGTCGCCAAGTCCAAAAAATATCGCCAAGTCCAAAAAATATCGCCAAGTAAAAAAAAGTCAAAAAGAAACAAAAAAATGAAATAAATATCGAAAAATTAAAAATTTGAAAGTAGGGTATTGAGATGGGGAATTTGTGCGTCGGTCGGTCGGTCTGTCTGTCTGTCTGTCCCCCCCTAATAACTTTTGAATGAACATTCCGATTTGGACAAACTTTTTTTTGTTGGAAAGATCTCGGCGAGTACAGCTCATTCCCATATTTGATTTTTTGATTTGAACAATTTTTGGTTCAACTTTGAGCCGTTCAAATAACCGGTCCCGCGATACTAACTTTTTAATGAACAGTCCGATTTGAACAAACTTTTTTTTGTTGGAAAGAACTTTTCAAGGATACTTCATTCCCGTATTTACATTTCCGATTTGAACAATTTTTCGTTCAACATTGAACCGCTCAAGCAAGCTGTCACCCCTAATAACTTTTGAGTAAACAGTCCGAATAAAAAATGACTGACTGTGCAGACGATTTTTTGTTTATTTATTCATTTGTTTTATTGAATTTATTATTATTATTATTTTTGGCAGACGATTTTTTTTTTGTAACAAAAATGTTTCATTCACGAGGGCATTTTATTCTTTATTTATATTTAACAACTGGCAACGGATTAAAAGTGAAATTCGAGACATTTTATCAACGGACGAGTTTTTTTTTTCTTTTTTTTTCTTTATTTTTTTTTTCTTTCTTTGATAAAATGTGTTTTGATGTACTTTGTACTTTTAATTTTTTTTTGAAAACAATTGAGGAATTTTTCTACGGAAGAACTGTAACAGTTACATTCTTTAAAAGGTGCGACAAAGCTTTATTTATTCATTTATTTACTTTTTATGTGTCTATTTCATCTGATTAGAGGGGTATATTTTACTTTTAGAAATCAGCTTCAAGTGCTAAAAAGGTATGTTTGACATAATTTTTAGTCTTAGATAATCAAGAGAATAATGATCAGATGCTAGAATGCCGATGTCGATGCACGGGAAAGTAGGCTCGTTTAGTTCTTGACAGAACTTCTTGTTTTTTTTGTCGGGACAACGCCTCCTGAATACTAAACGCCTGCTGCTTTCTGGTTTTTAGCACAGTTCTTTGAGACAGAGAAATTAACGATTGGATGATTTCTAAATTTAAATTTAGAAATGAACCAATCAAAAACTTAATTCGAATATTGTTTAGATTTATCACCATAACAACGGCGTCATCGGATTGCCGCAATGTGACGCTCAAAGTGGAACAACTGTCTCCCGTATTGAGGCAAATGCAGTAGGAATTTAGAATTTAGGAGGCGTTGACCCGTGTCACCCTCTCCCCCTTTTGCAGACGTACGTGGCCGACATCTTCCTAGCCCAGAGTTGGCAAGACGGGCGACTCCGGCTTCCGGACGACATGACGAGCGAGGGCTACCGGATCCTGGACGTTGGCTGGTTGGCGCACATCTGGCGCCCGGACTCGTTCTTCAAGAACGCCAAGAAGGTCACCTTCCACGACATGAGCGTGCCGAACCACTACCTCTGGCTCTACTACGACAAGACGCTGCTTTACATGGCCAAGTGAGACCATCTTTTATTGATATTTGTTTTTTCTTTTTGGTATTCTTCCGTCACAGGTTCGGTCACCGTGTCGTTTTATTTTTGGCAAGTGTTGTGCACTTTATTTATTCTCTACTTGATTGGTCAAAGTTTCACAGAAACTATTTATGGTAAAAATATATTTGCTGGCGGCTTGGCGAAATTGGAGATTTTGTTTGGTGCCAATCCTGTTCGCGCGGAATTAAACTAATAATGATTACAATTTAATTTAATAACTAATAATAATAACTAAACGACTAAATAACTAATATTTATGACTAAATCAACTAAATAATTAACTAAACTAAAAATACAGATGTAGGCATGAATAAAACAACATCGTCCAGCTTGGCAAAAAATCTTGAAGCAACCCAAATGTCTAACAGTATTTATTTAGAGGTAAGAAACATTTTTGGACAATACTTTTAAGCAAAAAAGAAATAAATAAAAATCATTTTCAAAGTTTTCATTCCGACGAGGCGGATAGAGGGACTTTTTCACATCCATTCTGATCCTCCGATATGATATCCAATCCTTCTTGTGTCACCATTGAGGCGCGGATATCAATGGCATAGATAACTTTGAAGCCCAGTTTCCACCTTGACACCATGGACTCTCGGTGTGAAATTGCGCTAGGAATTTCATTTGGCCGAGATTACCTGAGCCAAATAGGCGCGCTAATGGATCCTTAACATGCCGATAAATCATGCGGCACCCCATGGGTGATGACAATTTTTTGTATCTCTGAAATCCAGCGACAGACTACTGAGACCGCAGTTTCTATTCCGCCTGACAGCTAGATCACCCAGCCGACATTTTTTCAGTGTCTGATTACGAAATTTTTAGTAATCTGAAAATGAGGTTCTGGTTCTTTTGGGAGTTTCTGAATAAATTCTCTAAAAAATATATAACTTTTCAAATCAAAGTTGTAAAATTTGTTTAAAAAAAGTCATTTTCAAATTAAAACTCAAAATCTCTTTTGTTTTTGCATTTAGATTTATTTATTTTTGATTTTTATTTACCTACTAGCTTAATACCCGGCGTTGCCCGTGTGCTTATTAATACAACATAGCATTCAGGGAAAAAAAAGTTTGAAAGAGTTCTATTCATATGGGTATAAAATAATTTGCATCAATCTGTCTCTTAGATACAAACTTTGAAAAAAACTAAAATATTACAGAAAGTTAAACGTTTACAGAAAAATAGTCTTATCAAAAGGTGAAAATTAAAGATAAATGTTGTCTGTGCTTTGCCGCGTCCACTGGCAAGAAATATATGTACATGGAAGTGAACCAAATTTAAAAGATTAACTTTTCTCTATTAATTGTTCCCACCTACAAAGTAAAAATTATTATAACTCAGAAATAAATCTATTTTTCGTTCTGAAGGCTTATCTCCATTACAGAGGCAACTGTCGTAGCATTGCAAATTTGAAATTCAAATCCGTGGTTCTTTTTATAAAGTCCACATGAGAATTATGATTGTTTTTTACTTATTTCAATTCTAAAAGGAAATAGGTGAGCCTTAAATTGAAAATTCATTACTTTAATCGTAATCATTGGTGGAAAATACTCATATTTAAAAATCTTAAATTTCATCTATTTGAATGCTAAAAGGCCTATCTCGATTACAATATAAATAGGCTAGATTCCTATAAAAGGGTCATTTTTTGACAAAAAATTTAAATTTGAGCTTTTTAGATTTTTTAAAATTTCAAGACCCCACCTATGAGAATTCTAGGGCATCAAGGAACCTCTGTGTCAAGTTTGATGAAAATCTGACGCAAACTGTGTATTTGTATAGAGAACAAGTATATATACATACACTCATTTTTATAGATATAGATTTTATTTATTTATTTTTTACCATAGTTTCATTCCAAACAAAAACTAACATTCTAAACAACTATGTTTATTCATTTTGCAATATGTCATTAAGTTAAGAGGTGATTTATTTACTTGATATCATACATTTTTTCCTCTAAAAGTTTAATTTTTAAAGTCTTAATAATGTTTAAAAATTTCTAAACATATTTCAATCACGGTTGAATGAATGCACGGTTTTGTTGAAATATGTAAAATAAGCAAAAAATCCAAATATATCGAGTCAAAACCGGGCAATAAGGTACAGGCTACAAGCAAGCTGATTAGTAGATTTTTTTTCAAAATGTAGATGAGAGGAGGGGAATATGGAATACCATTTACATTTTTCAAAATAACTTTTTGCTTTTTTAATAAAACATTTCAAAATCATCATGAGTACACACTAAGACTAATTGTAATAAAAAGTGTTAAAAAAAAAGTGTTAAAAAAAAAACTATTTATTTCTAAATATATATATAAAAAAAAATGTTCAAAAAAAAATTCAAATGGAGGCTAATATGACATACTCGGGTAATGTGGAATAGGTGGTGTTAACCATTGAAATACTAATTAACTTCATAAAACAGTTATCAAACCACAAATAAAAGAATAAAATAATGAAAAAAATAATAATGATACCTTTATACTTAAGTATGTAGCAATAATTTCTGACATTAAGTGTGAATCATCTCTGTTTCGAGTCTATTTACAGAAGTCACGGATGTAATCGTCTTGCTCTGCTCCCGTGCAGTCAAGGTGAGCTCACAGACGACAACTTACGCACTGAATCCAAACTTCACCTCTTTGATCTTGAGAGAATTTGCAGTCGCAAAAGATACATTCAGCCATTCAGCGTCTTTGCTTTCTTGTTGTCTTGAAATACTTAGTATTCCATAATACCTACCCGACACGCCATCTTGGGAAATGAATATTTAAAATGATGGACTAAATATATTGTAAGCTAAAAAACGACTTCAGGATAAAAAACTACAATTATTTTAGTGTACATTACGGTTAACATCAAAACTTTAAGTCATAGGTATACTAACAGATTAAAAATTCAAAAACTTACCTCCAAAATCTCTTGAGAATCAAAAACTTTACTTTTTTAGCACTCTAATGACAACAGTAAGCGGCGAACTCTTACTGCAATGCATCATAAGAGTCTTTCTTGAGTAGTTCATGTTATTTCCACGATATTGCAACACCGAACGGAGTAAAAACCTCGGTACTCCATATTTCCCGACTATTCCATAATACCCTCCTCTCCTCTAATTGCACTCTTTTGAAAAGTTGTTTCTGTTTAACTTTTGGGTAAACGTATCCGTTAGCCGGGAGCAGGCGAAAAATGAGAAATCACCAATGTCGCCAAGCGAAGCGAATATCAAATCTGTCAATGAAACAAAAGTACGTTAAATGGTAAACAAATATGGTTGTAAGAATTTGGCGGAATTCTATAAAATTTAGCGATACATTATTTGGTGACTTTTCGCCTGCGCCCAGCTAACGGACAAGTACCAACTTTTTCAAAGAAAAAAAAGAACCCTAGATATTCTTTATTTCTAGGCTAACCCTGGAGCTGTCTTGCGCCATGAAATTCGAAGCATATCCGCACGACACACAGAACTGTTCTATGATGATAGAAAGTCGTAAGTTTATCTTACAATTTTTCTGTGACAGCTCAATTATTTTTCTTTTAAGGGATGTAAAGCTTAAGACTAAAAACATTTGATAGTAGACAGTGGTCATAAAACCCAAAAGAGTCTGTGGCCACTTTGGCGTTCTTGGTGGCCACTTTCATCAGCGTTCCAAAACTATAATATTACTCTTCTTTACTCTGCATACAGCAATGTATTGTGTACTTGCATAAATCGTAACTAAATTACTGTAAAAAAAAGTAACAATTTTTATTCAAAACTTACAAACCTTTTATGAAACAAAAAAAATATATTCATTTTGAATTTAAGTGTTTATTTACCCCCTGGCAGCTCTGTGAACGTCTTATCACGTCCATTTAACATGTAATTCTGGAACTGCCGAACCGTCGGGAGGTAAAGCAGATGGGCCGATTTCCTCTCCAAGTTAACATTAGACACCAGTGACGATGATGATGGCTATCTTCTATTCATAATCGGTTTTTGTTCAGGAAAAAAAGTAGAGTCGCTAGTTTGGCGACCGACATCACTTTTTATAGTCGGCAAAAAGATTTTTTAAGCTCCACTAGCGAGTGGCGACTGCTAGTCTCCACCCTAAGGTGTAGAGCAGTGGTTCCCAACCTGTGGGTAGTGACCCCAAAGGGGGTCGTGAAGCATTTCTCATGGGGTCGCGACTAGGGATGCACCGATTAATCGGCAAGGCCGATTAATCGGCCATAATCGGCCTCTCAGCCGATTATTGATAATCGGTAAAATTTTGCCGATTAATCGGCGAAAAAATATTTTTTAAACATCATTTTCCAAAGCATACATTCAATAAGAAACTATGATGATTTGATTTACTAACTATAAATAATTTTCTGCAAAGATTACTATAACATGTAATACGGAATCGTACAGAGTAAAAGCGAAAGAAATAGTTCAAAAAGTGCGTAAAACTTAATGAAATATTAAAAATTAATCCTACAACTATTATTCACATGACACTATTTGAATTATTAATTACTAGCGGTACCCGCACGGCTTTGCCCGTGGTATAAAATTAAAAGTTCATTTGTAAAATAATTGATATAGCAGAAAAAATGCTCTATTTTAGTTTTATTCAACTATAATTCCTTCGAAGTGATATAAAGATCTGATATGGACCCCACACTACTTAATTTTACGTGTAAATTTCTTAGTAGATGCCTTAAGTGCTAAAATAGTGCTTGGAGTGAGCAAGATAACAATTCAAACATTTGTATCCCTAGTTTGCTACGAAACAATGCAAAAAAATGTTTTACAATGATTTATCTCCTAAATATCATCGATTTTAACATCATTCAGTGGATTTTTCGCAAAATATCGCCAACAGCGCCAAATTGAACCTAAATCAAAAAAAAAAAAATTTTTTTCGCCAATTGGCGTCAAATACTTGGCGATCAAAAGCTTGGCGATATATCGCCAAGTGGTCGCGCCAATTCATATCACTTTTGTTAACCAATTCATATCACCTTGCATTGAAAACACTGATTTACCCGACAAATGGGGTAAAACACCCCTTGGAACATTCGAATGCAACCCCAAGGGAGATGGACAAAAATAAGCCAAAAGAGAAAATAAGAACAATTTTGTTGATAACAGGAACCAACAGAAATCTTACCAAAGTTTAAGAGAAGAAGAAAGTTTTCTTTCCTAGCTTAAAAAACAAAACAATACATTTTCCGAAATGAAACACTTTAAAAAAACGATGCAATATCGCAATTGATACGATATTTCGTTAATCTGTGCTTTAGGTACCCTTTTCTCGCTAAATGAACGATAGGCGCGCCAAGCGTGGTAACCCTAGCTATTTGGCGTAGTTGACTTTTTGAAAACGCGCCAAGCAGGGTCCCAAAGCATCTTCACCGCTTCACCGGGAAAAAGACAGGGTTGCCAGAGAATTGGAACAAAAAAAAAACTACGCCTCCTCTAAAAAAAATATTACAAAATACTACTGTTTCCAAACGTTGCCAAAATCAATGTTGCTGAAATGCGAAATCTATGAAAATGAAAAAAAAAAAAAAAAAATCCGCCAAATCTTTTAATTAAGTCATTAGTGTATTGGAAACAGGGTTGCCAGAAACATACTACGCTCCTTATTTGGGCCGAAAAAATACTACCGTAGAATCAAAAATACTACGTCTGGCCGTAGCCTACGAAGATAGACGCTGGCAGCCCTGGAAAAAGAAAGAAACAAAAATAAGTATGAACACGTAACCATAGTAACAACATGAAAAATTGATTTCCGTTGATAAAATAATTCATTTTATCTCTCTTTTCAAACAAATTTTATTCTAAAGTTCAACCATTTTAGAATCGTTTGGCTTGCTTTACTGAAGGTAAGCATTGAATTTCGGGATTCTAAAAACAATTGTTACAGCTCTCCTGATGATCGTAGAAACTTCGAAAAAACTTCATTTTGTGCAGAAAATTCCAAGCTTTCGAATGACATAAGACTTGAAAATGTGTGTGAAATATTTCTTCCCTATTTTATCGAATTTCCGCTAAGAATTCGAATAGAAAAAGAACGAAATGGAATTTTCGAAAAATCGCTTCGAGGTGCAAAACTACATGCTACAAACTAATTTTGTGCCAAGTGGCATGAAAATCGACCGAACGGTTTTGGCGCTACGCGCGTAACAGACAGACAGACAGAAAGAAAGAAGGACAGACAGAACCACCTTCAGCTTTATTATTAGTAGAGAAGAGATAGAGAAGAGATAGAGAAATTGAAGGACCTCTAAATTCAAATGCGAAACACATGAGTAATTTCATTTTACTCATATTGGGCCAAAGTTTGTCGATAAAACGGAGGAAAAATATTTTTTAAATAAAATTACTTTTAGTACACCTTGTACAAGAATTAACAGTGAAAAATATTTATAAACAATAAATAATTTTCTGCAAAGTGTAACATATAGTACGAAAATGTAGTGAGAAATGTAGTGAGAAAAGCAAGACAAATAATTCGAAAACTATAACCAAACGAATATTAAAAAAAGGTTGATTTAAATTTCTTAATGAATTAAATTTTTCAAAATTGGAATAAATATGCAGTGTTGAAATATTTTTCATGTGTCAATGTTTTTCTCCATTATCATAGTATCTTACACAACTAAATAATTTTCACAAAGAATAAGTTTTGGACAAAATGGGTCCTAATATGAAGTTTTAATCCAACGTTAACGAAGCACAAATATACAGGTATACTTCAGACACGTGTTTCGAGGCTACAAGGAACCCCTTTTTCAATGCAAGAAGTGACCTTTATGATGAAGAATCATCCGATAAATGCTGAGACTAGTAATAATCGGGGCTTTTATCGGATGATTCTTCATCCTAAAGCTCACACTTCTTGCATTGAAAAAGGGGTCCCTTGTAGCCCCGAAACACGTATCTGTGGTATACCTGTATATTTGTGCTTCTTTAACGTTGGATTAAAACTTCACATCAATCGCACAAAGGTATTTCTTGCATTCATGGGTACTAATAATTGAAAAATTAATTTAAAAGTGCACTTAAAATAGCGTGCTCACCAGTAGTGTACATAGACTTGGGTGCGCCCCCTGCAAGGTTTGCAAGTGCGCCCCCACCCCCTATTAAACTATTTTTTAAAAATTTCCCGTGCACCTCATAGTGCTATTTTTCTGAATTGCGCAACCTCAAACCCCGTGCTGGGGGTTGCGGGGGTGCTATGTACGCCACTGTTGCTCACCACAGTCTCCCACCTGTTTCTTATTTGAATTATCGTGTTTGGTTAATTTTATTAACAGTTACATAAAATTAGCTGAAAGGAATCGGATCAAATTTTGAAATTATTTTGCAGGGGTTTAGAAAAATAATCTCTCAGAAATAAATTATGTAATCACAAGTATTTCTAAAATCGAAATTGTAAAAAAAAAAAAAGTGATGAAGAAATTTAAAATAGAAAAATGATAATCGGCCAAGCCGATTAATCGGCTGATTATGAACAGCCGATTAATAGGTAATCGGTAATCGGCCAATTTGCTTATCGGTGCATCCCTAGCGCGACATTATCATTAGATTAAAAAAAATATTATTAGTTTAAAAACTAATGAATATAAGGAAAAAATAGAATCAATTATAAGTAGCATCCATATTTGAGAACTGTGATGAATACAAAAGAAGATCTATGGGACTGCGTCATCCTCCCCCAGCCTAAACTAAGGCCCTTGATTGCCAACAATTGGAATTTTAGGACTTAAATTTCAAAAAAAAAAAAAAAACAATTCCAGGAGACTGTCTACTGTCCTCTCTACATAGTTAAAGATCTTCTAAAACAGCATTTTTAGGACATAAATTAAAAAAAAAAGTCCATGGAAGAGTCTGAGCATTTCCTCTAGTCATCAGTGATAAACTACTTTTGCATTTTTTTAAGCTTAAATTTCAAAAAGTTTCCGGGGAAGTACCACTTCTCCCCTAACACACATCATTAAAAATCGTTTAAGATGCCGTTCTTGAAACTTCAATTTCGAAAATTTCGGGGGAGAACCTCTGAACTTAAACCCTTTTTTCTCTGTTATCAAATATATGGCCTTATAATTACGCTTCTATAATCCTCATTTTCCGATGGAGAGTACCGAACACCATCCCTTCCCTTAAAATCCACAAAAATTGTCTACAACTGCGTTTTTTTATGATACTTCATTTCCTAACACTTAGAGAGCGCCCCTGATCCCCCTTCCTTTCCTTATGTCCAAAACGTCAATTCTAAGAATTCAATTTCGAGAAGAAAAGTAATCTAGGAGAGTCCCTACTGTCCCCTTTTCATTGTTAAAGATTGCTTAAAATTAGCGTTTATATAAAATGAATTAAAAAAAAAAATAAAGGCCTTGAGAGAGTCTGAACATTTTCCCATGCTATCAAATATAATCTAGTGTATATTTTACGATATTACTGTTCGTCTTTGAAAATCGCGCCTAGCACTCGGGAACCATTCCACTTAAAAAAGAGGTGATGTGTTGTGAGTGGGAACTTTCAGAAATTTTCAATTTAAAACTTGCATTTGCTATCCTTTTGACACATTCAACTAAACTATGTATTTAGAATTAGCATTGTTTTGCGTTGTTTGATGCGGCTCAAAACGCTTCTTATTATTCTTCCCCTTATTGTTATCTTATCTAGCACCCCTATTTTGGTAAGATCAGAGAAGACCTTATGCATGCGTAAATACGCGGAAGGTTTCACCTAGGAAAATCAGACAGTATCTGGTGTAAAGTAATACATCACTTCTGTAAGGTTACACCATGGTAATGTAACTATGGCATATAACGTTTCAGCAATTTCTGTGTGTCCAAGATTACCCCTGAACTCTCTGTCAAAAGAAAGAAGAAGAAAAAGAGCATTCATCAGGCTGGAAGATTATTTTTAAATATTTGTTTGTTTATTTAATGTGTGTCAGGTTTGTGCTTTCCAGCTACAAATGAACTTATCAAATTCGTGAGTTATTTTCATTACACATGATAGGATTGAATCCCGAACTTACCGAGTACAGAGAGCTCTCAAAAGTAACGGCGTTTAACCACTCGGCTGGTTAAGGCAAATCTTGGTTACGTTTATAAGACTTACAGAGCTCTGCGCCGATGTCTGTCTTAAAGCATGCGCTTTGAAGAAAACCTCAGTGATTTTAACTCTTGGTGAAACTTTACACAGGCTACGTGATACTTTCCTTCAACAATTAGAGTTTTCTTAAAATTGGAACAACTTACTCCAACACGTATTAAAAATGGTTCCCATACACAAATTTTTTAGTGTTCATTTCCTCTAATTTGTTATCAGAAGTGTTGAAAAACTATTGTTCACGAATTATTTGCTATTTTTGAAGAATGAATTCTCCCCTCCCCCCTCTTTTAGTGTCCCACACGACGGACGACCTGA
The DNA here is from genome assembly GCA_038373865.1 of Uloborus plumipes. Classification (NCBI taxonomy): domain Eukaryota; kingdom Metazoa; phylum Arthropoda; class Arachnida; order Araneae; family Uloboridae; genus Uloborus; species Uloborus plumipes. Next base: position 54,010 of record JAXGGA010001226.1, on the reverse strand, counting down.
TCTTCCTGTGGAACGTGTCCGACCCCCTGGTGGTCAGCGAAGACGTGGAACTTCCCCAACTGGACATCGTACAGAGCTCCACCCAAGACTGCACCCTCGAGTACTCCACAGGTGAATATAAAATGCGCAGATCATTCATTTTATAGTTCACCCTGACAAATATGTCATATATAGCTACGTAAACACTCTAGTTAACCGAAAAGAGCATTTACGAACAGTATTACAGCCGATTCGCATCTTCCAAAAGTCAGAATAAATGTTCCCAAACAGCAACGTAGCGGACTAGACTCGTAAAACTTCTACAAGTTAATAGTGTTAATAATAGAGAGAGTAGAGTTAATAGTAACCACAAGCAGCAAAAAGTCACTGATAGAGACACCAAGCGTCAGATCTGATAAAATCAAAGGAGCGTGATTGAGAACGGAGATGAAATACATCTGATTTTACCTTTAATTAATCTCTTGATTGTGTGTGTACTTCGCAAACGACTGCCAAGGGCGGATCTTTTCAAGGGAGGGGCGATTGATTTACTTACTTACTTTTTATTGTGTACTAAGCCGGGTATCCGGCGCTGCCGGGTTTTACCGGGTAATGTGTTTCAATGAAACTCATTCATAATTTTTTCAACATTAACGTGCACATGTATATGCATAAATGGCTACTTCTGATGCATGCCATGTCTATTTTTTCTGTCTGGATAAAATAAAAACTATTGCGCACCCTAAATACAAATGCAAGCTACAAATAATGTTTAGGTAAATAGGAAATGTTATAAGCTTGGTATATTAAAATGAATGTATATTTACAGTATCAATCGCACTGGAGTCAACCATTTCCAAATACTGCACGTTAAAAAAGTCCCATTATTAGTTTCTAGCCTTGTGACTTCATTGGTGAAAACTCAATTGATGAAAACATCTTATGTACCTAATTTAGAAATTTTTTTGATTATAAACACTTTCCCTTTTCTATCTGTTGCCAAAATCACTCTTTTTATTTACCCCGTCAGCGGTTATTGGAATAGATGAATATAAAAATCCTAAGAAAGCTACAAATTTGATACTTACTCCAGAGAAGCCTTGTTTCAAAATTTTTATTATGATTACTATTAATATTGTTGTTGCAAGGCAACAAATTTTTGCAACAATGGGCTGAAAATTTAATCATTTAATGGGGAAATTACATGAAATTTACTATTTTTTATAATAACTTTTTAAAATTAAGTTTTTTAGAAATAAATCATAGCCTATCCTGATCCCTGTTAATGTAGCTACGAGGGCTGTCTAAAAAGTTTCCGACCTCGATATGAAGAGGGAAAAACTTATTAATCAAAGAGACGTCTTCTTATTTAGGAGTCTTTTGGTAACTTGAAACAGCAGTTTTGGCAAGTTTTAATTCGAATTGTGTGTGTGACAGCCATACTAGTGAATTGCTGTAACAGTTTTTTTGAAAATGGAGGAAATCGAATATCAAGCGCTGATTCGATACTTGCTTTAAAAAGGAAATACGCCTGCACAAATTAAAAAGGAGTTGGACTCTATGTATGGGGACTATGCACCATCGTCTACAACCGTAAAATTTTGGGTACACTCTTAAAACTGTGCCTCTGAAATAAGAGGCACATTTTGAATTTTTGTGCCTCTGAAAATTAAGCGGCACATTTAAAATGAAAGGCACCGTTTGTGCCTCTGAAATTAAAAGACACATACCGTGCCTTTGATTTTAGATTTCAGTGCCTTATATTTGAGGACGTTTGTGCCTCTGATTTTAGATTTCAGTGCCTTATATTTGAAAATGTCTGTGCCTCTGATTTTTGTTTCAGTGCCTTACATTTAAAAGGATTTGTGCCTCTTATAGGTTTATAATAATAATAATGGTTTATTAAGGAGAATTTCAATGTCAGTTTATAGTAACTTCTTAATTTTTTACCCCAGTGCTTGCATGTTTTAAACTTTTTTTTAGGTTTTAATTCGTCATGACACATTAATTAGATATATCAAAACAAAATGCTTCCCAAAGAATATAAAAATCTTGTGCATAATACTTTATTTCATTTTCTGATTTCATTGTTGTATAAGCTCTTATTTTCGCTAATCTTGTCAACAGAACTGAAAATTGGACAAGATAAGAAAAAAAAATGCTATTAAGCTTCAGTTTTTGCCATTGTACGACACAGCAGAAATAAGTACTTCATAACAAATTGTCAGTTTGATCCTGAAACAAAGGTAGTCTTACATGATTGAATTTATTCAATTTTAATTAAAAGGTAACTTTTTGAAAGACAATATTGAGAATAGGAACAAAACAAGGTATTTAAACTATTTTTAGTTTTAGTTGCTTTAGTATAAAATTTATAAAATTTAGTAAATAAATGCTGCGATACAGAAAATTAGTGAATTTAAACTTTAATGCACAGAGGCAAGGTTTCTTTTATAAATATTTAGTTTTGAATCTGCAATTTTTACGAGAATAGTCTTTTTTTACTTATTTTTGCCGAAAAAAATCCTATTATATTTTAACAAGTTCAACAAATTTATATTCAACTGAATCTTGTGAGAATTTATCAGATGCGTATTTGACGTGAGGCCGCCCTGGGCTTTTGAAACTGGTCGCCCCTCCCCCTTGAGGTGTTGAATTTCAAAGTTGTTAAAAAAAAAAAGAAACCTTTTTATTTACTTGACATAAAATGTATTTTCAAGGTAAACCGTGCAAATCCCTGCCACACAGCTAGTTAAACATGAAACTGGTTGGTTGTTAACAATCAGCCAATTGGTAAAAATTCGTCTTTTGGGAATTTCAACTTTCACTACTACAAATCTGCTTTTACATTATTATAAATCAACAACGAGGGAAACGAGAATATTTTGTTGGATCAATGTTAAGTCTATGGAACAGAATTCGTTTTAACGAGCAAGACCCGGTTTTAACGAACAATTTTTTTCTGTCTTGCAGTCTTTTTTTCTCATCTTTCTAGTCTTATTCCTGTCTTATCTTCTTTTCTTTTTTTTCCCCTGCGGTTCAATACTTTTGTATGAAAACTTCCACCAGCATTCCAGCGTTATTAAATAAAGAACAGTATTTAATTCAATAAACTGATGTAATTCTCGCTGCCGATCAGCCCTGCTGTCTAAAAAAAAGGGTCTTTACTTTGCATAGAAAAAGTGCCACCCCCCACCCAACCGTGCCGCCCTGGGCTATAGCCCACTAAGCCCATACGTAAATACGGCACTGGAATTTATACTTGATCATGATGAAGTACTACGAAATATTATCAAATTGAGTTAAAATTAATTTTTAACTTTAAAAAAAATGCTAAATCATAACTTATTATTTTTAAAAAAATCCTACTATATTTTAAAAAGTAGTACAATAAATTTAAAGTCAACCAAATCTTGTGAGACAATATTTATCATAATAAAGCCCATGCAACTAAAAAATAATTACTTCTTTTGTCAATGGAGCTTTTTGCCGGAACAACAAACAGTATCAAATATCTAACATATTAAACCATTATGGCAAATGAGACTAAGATTTTAATTAAAATAACGCTGATAAATCATAATAGAAATAAATTGGACGAGCTATTTTACATACCTGTCGTAGCACAAAATGTCAACATACAGCACAAAAAAGATCAGCAAAGGAGTATGTAGATTTTAAAAATACACTAACACACTCTTTTGCTGCCCATTTTGTTATCGATGTTTCCATAGGAAGACGTTTGAAACAGCAGTTTATGCCTCGGCAATCAATAATGCATAATGGATGGACAGATAAATAAAATCTTCTTCTAATAGTAAGTGTTCAGAGCAAACCATAATATGCTTATTCTGCACAAAATGCACCCGACTGACTTTTCATTTGCCGTTGCTTCACACGATGAATCTTGCAAAGGAAAGGCATGGAACGATCAAATTTCTACACTACAACTTGATTTTCGTTTCCTACTCTTACATCCGCATCAAACAACAATGCAATACATAAAATTATTTCTCTCAAACTAATAATATTGCTTGAAAGCGACGAAAGAATACATTTAATCCTGAATTTTTGCGATAACGAACTCTCCGCCATCTCCAGCATTGAAAATAAACATACGGGCCACGTGATCAGCTATAACCTCAAACCCAAAGCGTGAATAGACGATGTGCCGCTTAAAACTTGCGAAGTGGGAATTTAAAAGGCACGGCCGATTCAGTGTGCCTTTAAAAAGTTTTGCTTCCTGTCCGTGCCGTTCATCTCGTTGTGCTTTGTATGTATCAACGGCACCTAACGCTTTGTGCCTCTGATATGTAAGTAATATAAGGCACAATTCTCTTGTGCCTTACATATAAGCGGCACACTTTTAAGAGTGTAGCTGAATTCAAGCGTGATCGTAACAGCTTGGGTGTTAATGAACGCTCAGGTCGATCCAAAACTGCTACCACTGATGGACACATTGCTAAAGCTCATCAAATGGTGCTGGATAACTGCAAATTGAAAGTGAGATACGTAGAAGAAGCTATGAATATCTCTAAGGAGCATTCATGCCATTTTTTAAATGAGAAAGTAAGCACATGGAAGCTGGTTCCAACTTGGCTGCCGCGTTTGCTCAATTTGGATCAGAAACGTGACCGAATGAACATTTTCAGCGCATTTCTGGCGCATAAACCAGTTTTTCAGACCAGCTCCAAAAAAGGCTAAAACAGTTCCTTCTGCTGGAAAAGTGATACCAACCGTTTTCTTGGATAGCCATGGAGTGATACTCATTGACTACCTTAAAATAGGTAAAACCGTAACAGGAGCATACTATACTACTCTCTTTGACAAATCGAAGGAGGAAATTGAAGAAAAACGGCGGCATTTGAAAAAGAAAAAGTTCTTTTTCATCAAAAAACAATCTGCTCACAAGTCAGCGGTTTCAATGGCCAAAATTCACGAGTTAGGATTCGAAATCGTTGAACACCCACCCTACTCACCAGACCTGGCTCCAAGTGACCTTTTCTTGGTCCCTTAGCTGAAAGAAGCACTTGGAGAACAAATTTTTACTTCAAATGAGGAGGTTATAAACTTTGTCAACAGCTTTTTTGAGAACAAATTCTCATCATTACTTTTGGATGGGTTAGAAGTATGGGAGCACTGCTGGATGACGTGTATGGACTTACAAGGAGACTATTTCAAAAAGCAACAGCCAGTTTTGACGATAAAAACGTTTTTTTTTTATGTTAGGCCGGAAACTTTTCAGACAGCCCTCGTATCTACGGTGAAAAAAATGGTTAAAATCGGTCCAGTAGTTTTGAAGATTAGCCCGGACATACATACAAAAGTAGTCATTTGTGTATACAGATTCCGGTTAGCAAATATTGACCACATAGATTTCGGACTTCAATTTCGAAACATTTCTGAGGAGAGCCTGAACTTCCTTCCTTCAACATCATCAAAACTCGTCTAAAATGTAAGTTTTTTAACTTCAATGTTAAAAATTTTCTGATGGAGGGGCCTCAAGGAAAGGGCGATCGCCCTATCGCCCCTCCCTTGTATCCGCCCCTGGTTTATACATACGTGATTTCTATTTTTAAAGATTTATTCACATGTTTCCGGTGCATTTTGAAGAATACTAGAGCTGTTCACACATGAGGTTTTATTTATTTATTTTGTTTGAAAATGGTACATTAGATTTGTGACGTCTATAGCGTACGTCATACATAATCCAACTTAGCCTCTCAAGTCATGAGTCTTCTTGGTTCAGTAGTCAGAGCACTGGGCAACTAATTCAAAGATTCCTGGTTCTGGCATCACCGGGAGCACTATCGTACACCACAGATTCAATGTGTCAGCAAATTAGCGGCACTTTGCCATTTCGTGCCAAATTTGGTGCCAAAAACTGTTCACATAGCATCATTTTTTAAAGTTCTTGCCAAGGTCGTAAGCACAATGTTAAATGATGCATAGTAGATGAAATCAACACACAAGTAAAGTTTTAAGAATTAACCTAATGGTTGAATAAAAATGAATATAATAAGACGCCAAATTTAGCAAAGAAATATAAAAATAGGAATTATTTACGAAAATTTTAAATAGTTATTTTTTAATACTTAGAAAACAAACCGTCAAGATATGACGGATGAAAATTGCTTCTTCATTTGAGAGGGGCTACTGCCTCTTTGGGTAATTTTTTACAGTTGAAATTATAGGTCGGCAAATGATGGATGAGGTATGGAGACATTCTTTTTATGATCGAGAAGTTTCGTTCTGATTCACCCCGTTGCTCTGATACACCCCGTTTTACGGTATTTTAAATAGTTATTATTTAACGACAACGATATTCCCCTTCCCTGCAGGTAACTTCACGTGCCTGGCGGTGGTGTTCCACCTGCGTCGCCGCCTGGGATACCACCTTTTCCACACGTACGTGCCCACGACGCTGATCGTGGTGATGTCGTGGATCTCGTTTTGGATCCGCCCCGAGGCGATCCCGGCCCGCGTCACCCTGGGCGTGACCAGCCTCCTGACCCTCGCGACGCAGAACACGCAGTCGCAGTCGTCGCTGCCGCCCGTCTCCTATGTCAAGGCCATCGACGTCTGGATGTCGTCGTGCACCGTCTTCGTCTTCATGTCGCTCATGGAGTTCGCCGTCGTCAACCACTACATGGGCCACACGCCCACCAGCAAGATCATGAGGGGCTTCTCGGTCGACGAGCTAGACAAGGTATATATATGGGCGACACTTTCATACCACTATCCTCGGTTACTTTAAAATAGGCGTATCAAGTTTTACGCTTTTATTAGTTTCACTTGTGGGTTTGTTTGTTTGTTTGCTTGTATGTATGTACGTAACTCTGAATAAAAGATAAAAGTCATGTTCTTCACAAATGTAAATGTAATACATTTAATACTATTATTAATACTAAAGGCTAAACTATATAACATGTTGATGCATTATAAGTGCATGTTAGTTTAATTAACTCTAGAAACATATTTTTTAGTTTTTTGAACTATAATTTTATTATATTATGCACTGCTGTTGAGGCATTTCCTTTATTTTATGTTTATCGAATTAGGCTTACACTTTTATTTATATCCTCATGTCTCAGTTATTTCTCAACGTTTTCTAAGAAACCTAGGCATACATTAATAAAGCAAAAATTTCTGAGGAAATGTTGGGCTTTATTAACGTTGATTTTTCAATAGAATAATAGTTTATGCACAAAGCCATTTTAACCGTTTACATTTTACCATTGTTGCAAAAGCTAAGTGGAGAGAAAGTCCATAGTGCCGTAACTGCGACAACCATCAGGGGAAAAGTGCGGAGAGTGGGAAATTAATTTTACTTTGAGCCACCAGCTCTCGTTACACATGGTATTATATAATGCGTTAAAAATAGAGATTGGCGGCGGCCCCCTTGCTTAGTCATCAGAGAAGTCTGACCGAATGGGGAGGTTCCGGGTTTAAACGCATGGATGTACTTTCTCTCTCCTGTGTCCTTGTCCTTTTGTTGTGTGAATATGTTGTTGTGCTGTGAATGCTTGCCTACCTAATAGGGACGTGGTGGCCCGATCGGTAAGGCATCGGACTCATGTCCGGAGGGACCCGGGTTCGATCCCAGCCGATCAAAGATCCACCGTCTTGATTAATGGTGGCTGGGAGGCGTTAAAAATGTCGTGGCCACAAAGTCCTCCACGTGAAACGATACCTCTGGGGGTGCTGGGCCTAGGGTTTGCTCGATCCTAGGTTCTGGTTCAAAATTAAGAACAGAGCGCTCTTCAGGGCCCTATCCCGGTTAAACCACGAAGCTGTGGTAGGTACGGGGGACCCTGGAGGTGTGAAATGAAATGCCTACCTAATAAACGGGTCCTTTTGGCATGTGTGTACTGTGGGGTATACGTCCAAAATGTCGCGGCCGAAATGTCGCGGGCCAAAATGTCGCTGCCAAAATATCGCCGAGCCAAAATGTCGCGGGCAAAAATGTCGCCGGTCCAAAATGTCGCCGAGCCAAAATGTCGCGGGCTAAAATGTCGCGGGCTAAAATGTCGCCGGGCCAAAATGTCGCCGGGCCAAAATGTCGCCGGTCAAAAATGTCACCGGTCTAAAATGTCGCCGGTCCAAAATGTCGCCGGTCCAAAATGTCGCCGGTCAAAAATGTCGCGGGCCAAAATGTCGCCAGTTCAAATGTCGTCAGTCAAAAATGTAGAAGGTCCGATATTGATACAGTTAGTATCAAAAATTAAAATATATGAAAAGGCTTTTTTACACCGAATTAGCAAAAAATTGCTAATTGCTGTTGATGAACGTGTGCGTTAACGATAGTATGGACTAAAATTTTTGAAAATACTAAAAAAAATTTACCCTTTCGGCTTGTAACTGTTTCGAGCGCTTTCCAAGAAACAAATAGTTTTCAAACCAGCGTACGTTATTTATTTACAATAGTTTATTTTACCGTAACTCGCTATCTACCAACTTAAAAACGAATAGATTAGCAGCCCAAGACAAGTTTAATTGATATCGAAAGGAAAATTCGTGTGTTAAAAAAGAAGTTGAAGAACAGTGAAATGAATAAGACAGATATACAATGTTTGAAACTTGGTTTCTGTTAAAATTTCTTACATGATCGAAAGCAAGTCTATATTATTTAAATAATAGAGGTCTTTTTATTTTCTTCTTCATAAAATGTGTAAAAGAAAGTATTGGATCAGTGAAAAATTGTCAATTTGGAAGAATTTACACTTTCTGACGTGTGAGGAATTCAATTTTATCGTTTATTTTTTTAAGGGAAAATGTGTAAGTGTGTATCTGCGTGACCCTTTTTTTGGGGGCGACTCTACCACAAAACTTAGTGCGTGAATTAGAATGAAATTTGGTACATACATGTACCAACCAATATGTGATTCAGTGCTGATTGATTTTTGCCGCTAGTTCTTCCAAGTTTTTACATGCAAGAATGTAATGGAACGTTTTCAGCATAGCGTGATTAATGTCTGAAGAAGGTTCAGACGAAATAAAATAAAAATTGGCCCATAGGAAGCCTTCAGAAGATACGCCACATCATCGAGGAAGCAGAGCAATTGAACTTTTTATTTTTCATTATTTGTGAGTGATGTATATCAAGAAGTAATGCAAGTATTCAGACAAAATTTTGTTTGTAGAATGGTCTTAAAGGGAGAGATGCTTATTCATTTCTAGCGTTAATCAGCTCAGACATGGTTCTGTACCTTCGTTACAATCAGTATTTAAATGTGGAGTTGAATATAATACCATTTCTTCTCTTGACATTTCACCTCCCCTTCCACCACTCAGTTGTTACAAAGAAAGCAATAATTCCATGAACTAATTTGATTTCAAACGTCCCCAAACAACTCTTAAAGAAAATGTTCTATAAGAAATTTGCCGGCTACGCGGTGATTAAACGGTATTCCGTTTTTGCAAAAAAAAAAAAAAAAAGCCTTTACAGCAAATTTATTTGTTTAATTTCTTTGTGTGAAAAAAAAAAAGAAATAATTCTAAATATAGTTTAAAAAAACTAAAAAATACGCTTTTAGAGTAAATCAAATTCAAAAGAAGATTTTGAAAACTGTTGAATATCCGCTAAGTTTACATGCACTTATAATATGCATTTTGTGGACGATCGATGCCCAACTCAGAACTAATGTCAAATGCACTTATTATACATCAACATGCAATATAGTTTAGCCTTTAGTAAGTACTAGCAGAACCCGGCAGACGTTGTTCTGCCTAGATGTATATTTCGTCTCCACATGGTGTTTTGGATGCAAAAATCTATAAAGCCTTGTTGAAAATAGACATGAAAGATTTTAAAAATTCTAAATCAACCAAAGCTGAAATTATGCACTGAACAATCTACAAATAGGCCACCAATTATTTTTATAAAAATTAAAAAATACTGAACAATGAAAAACTTTGCACATAATTTGATTTTAGATAGGAATTTTAGTTACACATCAAGACGAAGAAGCTCTCCACAAATCGTGAAAAGAGATCTCCGTTTTGAAAATAAAATGTAGAGACACATAAAATGTATAATGTGACTGGACCATGAATAGCTCTTTTAAATTAATTTAAAAGGAGAGAGAGAGAGAGCAGTGAATAGTAATAAAATGAAATTAACATATTTACAATAGAATGTGACTGGACCACAAATAGCTACTTTAAAGTTATAAAAAAAAGCACGGTGAACAAAAATAAAGAGAAATGCACACATTTACAATTACGTTGCAAAAATGCACTGGACAATCCAAAAGGTAGACCATCAATCGCTCCTCTAAATTCAAAAAAGAAAAAAAAAGCACGGTGAACAATAACAATGAGAAATGTATACATTTACAACTACGTTCTAAAAATGCACTGGACATTCCAAATAAAGTAGACCATCAATTGCTCCTTCAAAAAAAGAAGGAAAAAAAAACACGGTGAACAGTAATAAAGAGAAATATACATATTTACAAAAGTAGACCATTAATTGTTCCTTTAAATTCAAAAAAAAAAAAGCACGCTGAACAATAAAGAAAAATGTACATATATACAATTACGTTGTAAAAATTGCACTGATCAATCCAAAAAAGTAGATCATCAATTGCTCCCTTAAGTTCAGAAAAAAAAAAATACAGATGTACAGTTACGTTGTAAAAATTCACTAATGAATTCAAAAAAGTAGACTGTCAACTGCTCCCTTAAATAAATAAAAAAAAACTGTGAACAATAATAATGAAAAAATTACATTTGAACAATTACGCTGCAAAAATGCACTGATCAATTACTTTTTGGCAATCTGAAATCAATTTGAATATTATATTTGGCGCTAAGTGTACACCATTCGGTAAGGCATTAAAATAATTTCAACATTGCAGTATATCATAGCAAATAGTATGGACATGAAAAAGAACTATTGAATGGATGTTTGGCGAGAAAATATAGTAACATACTTTGATTGAAAACAGCAATAGGTATAAAGAACAAAATAGTGCTCGTCTGGAAAATAATGCATGACATCTAAGCCTCTACAAATCTAAAGGATTTTTGAAATATGAAACTAAATCTCATTTGTTTTTAAAAAAAGATTAATCTGTTTATAAAATACCTTTTTTATCCTTTATACTTGAAATATTTATTGGGAAAACTTCCATTATTGAGGGCTCTTGGCGCGATTTAAAACATCGCCAAATTTACGGTAGCAAGCAATTCCAACTGTCTGCCAGAGAGTTGAGTTGATACACTAAATACTCGATTGGATTGATGAAAGCCTTCGAAAATGGAGTTTTAAATTGAAATTACAAAGACAGAATCAGGTCTAAAATTGAAATAAAAAAATAACTACCCATCGGATTTTGTTGAAACTGGTCTCCAAACCTTCCCAGTACCAAAAAGAACAAACGGTGAAAATTTCTGCCAAATCTCCCTGGTAGTTTCTGAGATCTTAGGGAACACACACACACACACACACACCAACATTCATTTTTATATATATAGATAATGGTATTAAACATATTACTTTTATACGTTTGTAAAGAACGTGAATTTTATTTTTGACTCAGAGTTACATACATACAAACGAACAAACAAAAAAACCTACTTGTGAAACTAGTAAAAGCGTATTAAAAAAGGAAGAAATTTAGCGTCCCTGGGCCCTAAGTACAGCCCTGAAAAAACTATGGCATTATTTTGGTACTGAAATAATTTAAGATTTAGAAGAAATCAATTTAGTTACATTTTTGTCAATAACTTAAGCTAATTTTTTAAACTGCTACGTTTAAAAAAGTTACTAAACAGGTGTATTTATCATATCGTGACAAGCTTATTAGTAAAATTGAGCTACATAATTAAGCTGCATTGAATTTGTGAATTACTGGAAACATTCAATCTGTACTATACACTTACGTCATTTTGGAACGGATATATTTTGGACCGGCGTTATTTTGGACCGGCGACATTTTTGACCGGCGACATTCTGGACCGGCGACATTTTGGACCGGCGACATTTTGGACCGGCGACATTTTGGACCGGCGACATTTTAGACCGGCGACATTTTTGATCGGCGACATTTTGGCCCGACTACATTTTCGACCGGCGACATTTTGGCCCGGCGACATTTTTGACCGGCGACATTTTTGACCGGCGACATTTTGACCACGCGACATTTTGGCCCGCGACATTTTGGGCAGGCGACATTTTGGACCGGCGACATTTTGGCTCGGCGACATTTTGGACCGGCGACATTTTGGCCCGCGACATTTTAGCCCGCGACATTTTGGCTCGGCGACATTTTGGACCGGCGACATTTTTTGCCCGCGACATTTTAGCCCGCGACATTTTGGCTCTGCGACATTTTGGACCGGCGACATTTTAACCCGCGACATTTTGGCTCGGCGACATTTTGCCGCGACATTTTGGCCCGCGACATTTCGGCCGCGACATTTTGACCCCAAACCGTACTGTGGAAGTCGGACTTCACAACAAATGACGGTATAGTTGGAAAAGTGAAGCAGCGCACCCCAAATTGCCAGCCTGGCAACAACAGCAACAACGAGTTTGGCAGTTTAAATTTTGAAGATTTTTTTTTTGATAGTGGTATTATAAATTCGAAGGACAAAGGTGGATTGTTCTGTAAGAAAAGATAATTGCAATAACTACAATAAAAGTCAATAATGCGGTTAAAGCACTTAATTTGTGCAACTAATCAATGATGATAATTTTTATTTTTCAAATCAAATTGAAAAATAGATAAGGAAATAAAAAATAAAATAAAAATAATAATTTTTCAGCAAAAAAAAGTGCTCGAAAAGTATTTTTTGGAATAGTTTAGAAAATTTTCGGATGAGGTTTGAACCTTGAAAACCCACCCCTTAAATAGGACCCTGCTCATTCTAAGCATATTCGTCCTACACGTGATGGCTCAGCGTCAAAACTGATGTTCAAAAAAGTAATTAAAACAGTTTTTCCTCCAAGAAACCACATGTGTTATTTCTAAGGCAAAAAAAAAAAAGTGTTCTACAGGTTTTGAAATTTTGGTTATGTCGAGAATAAAATGTCCGTTTTTTCGTGGGATGGCCCCAAGTCCGTCATTGAGGGGCTTTAAGAAATCAATATATTTACATAAAAGTGGGCTTCAGCTGGTGGCCTTCCACGCCTTGGACCCGGGTTTTCAACACTACCCACAAGTGCAGTGTATATTCAACGTGAAAAATCAGTCTGTTGTGTGAGGGCCATGCTCCACATCAGCGGAAAACGCGACCGAAACCGAAGGCAGAAACCGAAAATCCGGGTACTTTCCATAGGAATACCATTTAATCCGTTTAACGTTTCTGCTTTACGTCAATGTGGAGCAGGGCCCTGACTCTTTTCTTTGTCTCTCTCCCGTACAGCTCTTGTTCCATCGCAAGAACGGGGCGCCGGGGGTCAGGTCGGGCAGCCTGACGGGCGCCGCCGCCCCTCCCCCCACCACCTGCTGCGAGATGGACGCCGCCCTGGCTATCGACAAGTTCTCCAGGTTCTTCTTCCCCTTCTCCTTCTTCATCCTCAACCTCGTCTACTGGTGCACCTACGCCTTCGCCTCCTGAGTCGTGCCACTGCCTCTCACAAGTACAGGTCATACATTCACGCAGATGCGTTCGTCATCAGACTTTCTGCCCATTCGTTATTGGAACTAACTATTGGTGGTGGCTGCCGAAAGAAGTGACACAGGGACACATCTACTCGCACCTGTTCGATGAGATATCTGTCTTCCCCGCGCAAAATTGAGCTGCGGGTTCGGAGCCCGCGCTAAGCATTTGCCGCCACGCCAAATGCGATGAAATCGTAAATTCGATGAAACAAATTCTAATTTGGTGCAAGTATTTGTGAACAGAAAGTTCTCTGGAATTTCCAAAGAGAAAAATATTCCTCTCAATTCTTAAAAACTAAGTCAAAAAATTGTTAAAAATATACCGTAAAAGAAGAAAAAACTATTGCCACCAAACCTAGGAATTGATTGGCAGTTCTCTAAAAAAGGCCGGTTGTAGAATAACAATTAAACCTCTTAAATATTGTTACTAAGTGTCTTATTTAACTTAAGTATATGCTGCATGTGTGAAAAAAAAAGATAAACAATTGCACTGCATGGTTTTTATTAAATTTAACTTCGTTTGCAAATTGAAGTTTTCTAAAGAAACAAATTCACTATTTAACTTTGCTAAAATTAATCTTTGTGAATTTTCTAAGATTTTTAAAATAGGGCTAATTTAATAACTAACAGTTCGAACTTCCTAGCCCGAGGCCAGAACTGTTTTGTCTCTTTGGATAATTTCTCAAATCACCAAAAGGTAGCATACACAAGCTGCAGAACTAGGAGCGCTTAAAAGTCATTCATTCAGTAGCGTACATAAGTGCCCCCGCGGAGGGTGGGGGGGGGGGCGCACGAGGTTTGAAGGCGCACAATTCAGAAAAATAGCACTATGAGAAAACGGGAATTTTTTTTTCAATAGTTTAATGGGGGGTGGGGGACACACTTGCAAATCTTTGCAGGGGGGGGGCGCATTGAAGTCTATGTACTCTACTGCATTCATTTGTATTCCTCTTTCAACGAAATGTGGATCTCGTCCACTAATCGAAGCCAAGGATGGACTGGAGCACTCCGGAGGGCTAAGGATGCGAAATTCTCAAAAACAACTTATGTATACACTGCTCAAGCAATTAAAGTAAAGTAGTCATTTTTTTACAGAAAATAGAAGAAAGTACTTTTATACTTAAAAATAGTACTTTTATGCAAAAAGTACAAATGTACTTTTTTTTTGCAAAACATTAAAAATTTAATATAAAATATAATTTTATTCTTTGAACCCCCCCCCCCCCCATCGATACTACTTTTAAATACCAGTTTTAAAGTCGGTGCTGAAACAGTTAATAAAATCATTCGTACCAATTCTTCATTTACGATTTTCAGAATAAAAACAGTATAAATCCTTCCTCCTTTTAAATATCCAGTCATTTTCAATTTTGCACCGAGTTCTAAACTGATGTTTAAAAGTAGTACTGATGTTGTTTAAAGGATAAAATTATTTTTTACTTTTTAGAAAATTTTCAGCTGTGTTTTTGAAGTCCGTTTTACGTTTTTTCTAACATGTTTTTGTTGAATTAATGAATGAAACTGAAAACGAAGGCTGGAACTCATTCAAGGATGTGGAACAAAATTTTTTGCGAAGTAACAAAGACTCAGGCAATAAAAACATCGCTAAGAGGGCGTTGGCTGCATTCAAACCTCAGCTCTGCAACATGAGTCTATTTTCTACATTTTCCCGTAGACTATTTTACTGAAAACTTTGGTTGCTTTAGTGAGGAACAGGGTGAAAGATTTCATCAAGCTGTGGAAGACACATAGAAACGTTACTAAGGAAAATGGAACGTAAATATAATGTTTCCAAGGACACATTCAAGGAGGATGGAACGAAGTATGATGTCAGACTACTGTTGGATGCTCAAGCGGAAAGCAGAGTTCCAACTAGCAAAAGCGCTCCAGAAGTATCAGGGAAAAGGAAAAACGTTTTTACTAAGAAAAGGAGAAGACACTGAACGTGATTCACTTTTTAAAATGTGTTCTAATGAGAAAAAAAATGTTCAGCTTTTTTTCTAATAAATACATGATTTTCTTTTCAACTTTTATTTCTTGACTTTGAAAATTATGAAAATTAAGCAGTTACATATTGCAAAAAAAAAAAAAAAAAAAGTACGCGATAGAAAAAAAAGCTCATATTCGGATTCAGCACACCGAAAAACATTAAAATCAGTTAAAACATTCCATGCATATTCAAATATTTTTTTTGCAGAACTGTGTTATTTGCATTAAACTCTGAGAATAGGAATTATTTGTTGCTGTTTTCTTTTGTATATGGGTGATTCTACAAAAATGGACAAATTTGTGTTCCATACTGATTGCTCTTTTTGTTTTTAATTTAATAAGAAACTATTTTGGGAATATTTTTATGCGTCTTTTGTTCTATAATTTCCGTTATCAACAATGTCAATATTTAATTATTATTCATTTTAAAAAATGGATATTAGATTGAAATGTCATCCACATGCCCTGTCCCATAGGTGCCATTTTCAGAATCAATGGAATATAGATTTTAAAAAAAATAATTAATTTTTTTCTCAAGAGTTTTTTGTTTATAAATATGAATGTGTGCAAGATGTAAATCACAAAAAAAGCAAAATAATATGAAAATAATATCTCTGAAAGTTAATCTAAACTTTGTCCCAGCGATTATCAGTCATCCACATGTCTAAAAATTATAGATATTTTTCTCTGAAATGTTATATTTCAAAATCTGGCAACACATCTTAAAACAAAGCATGGAACTTTGTTATTCCGGGATGAGGATTAATTTTGCTGTTCTGCAATTACTTTTTGATAAAAAGCAAGCTAAATTCAACTTTCAAGGCAAGTGTTTTTTATCTTTGTCATTAACATGCCCCACAGAATGCATGTAAAATGTACATGTAAATAAATTTTGACAATGAATAATCCTAAGGCTTACATTTGTGAGTTCTAATTCGAAGTGAAGCCGAAAAATATTCAGATATGACTTTTTGAGAACACAATTACTTGTGTTTTGTCATTCACATGCCCTTTTTCTATTGTCATTCACATGCCCCAATATAAGGCACGTGTATGAATCAAAAGCCAAACTATGACAGTACAATGTTTAAAAATTATGTCTAACAGTTTACTGGTTAAAAAATTTCATTAATATACCTATTGTGTTTGTGTTATTCACATACTTACTGTGTTATATTCACATACCCATTGTGTCATCCACATGTCCTTTTTATCATTCACATATGCCTTCAAAAAATAAAAATGCAAAAATACAATAAAATACAAACATTTAAGCTCTGCTGATATTCTATTTTAATTATGTAACTTATCAAGTGCTTTGCTGATTTTTTTCAGATTTTTAATTTTAAATTAATTTTTTGAATTCTACATGTTAGAAATATTCCCGTATTTGTAGAATCACCCATATACAATAAAGTAATTTAAAAAAAAGTGTTGAGAGATCAGTGGGGAATGACACTAAGTTTTACGAAATATTCTTTTAGCTTCTTGCCATTTGCAGACCTCCGTGCATTCTCCAAGACCGGCATCCACTCTTTCATGTGGCACCGCCTTCGGTGGAATGCCATCACCACGAGAATTTTGAAGCTTCCCCACAAGATAGAGGCACCTGGGCTCTATTCGATGCGGAAATGCACAAGTAATTTTAATTTGGCCAAGAGATACTATAAGCCAAAGACAAGTACTCGAGGGATTTTTTACACGCCGCATCATCATACGACATGGACGCTGTCGATTTTCTGCATCATGAAAATCCACCAACTAGGATCTGGTTTTGATCCCGTGCTTTTGGGCGTGAGAGACCAGCGTCTTAACCACTACACCACTCTGTCGGCAAAACTTGATATGTAAAACAACTGGAAATTAACAGTTTTAGGGCCCTTATGACTTCCGAAAAGTATTAAACTTCTGCCGCAAAACGAATTTTCCAGATAATCCGAGGTTGTGACAGCCCCAATTACCTCCGATTTTTGAGACTCGACTGCATTTTTGTTATGTGTGTTCGAGTTACAGAGCTTCGACTTTATTATGTTCGTTTCTTTTCACTTTCGAGTTTTAAACGAAAATTGCTTGTTAGAAATTTTTAAAAATATTATTTTCTTTTTGTTTAAGTTGTTTAAGTAAAAATATATTTTGCATTATTATCCTCGGTTACTTTCAAATAGGCGCATCAAGTTTAGAACTTTTGCGCCGTCTCCATGGAAACCGTACGAAAGAAAAAAACTCCACTCTTTTTTTCATGCACTGCTGTTGAGGCATTTCATTTATTTTATGATTATCGAACTAGGCCTACGCTTTTATTTGTTTCCTCATGTCTCAGTTATTTCTCAACGTTTTCTAACAAATCTAGTCATACATAAACAAAGCATAAATTTCTGAGGAAAAGTTGTGCTTTATCAACGTTGATTTTTCAATAGAATAATAGTTACGCACAAAGCAATTTTAACTATTTGCATTTAACCATTGTTGTAGAAGCTAAGTGGGGGAAAAAAGTCCATAGCGCCTTAACTGTGACAACGATCAGAGGAAAAGTGCGGAGAGTGGGAAATTAATTTTACTTTGAGCCGCTAAGCTCTCATTACACCAGGGTGTACTAATTTATAATTCTTGTAAAAATATTTGATGGACAGCGGCACTTCGTAAACATTAGAAGATGTCCATATCCTGGTCAAGTCGCGTCATCCCTGTCACACATACTGAACTTCGTAATCGTATTGAACCATATTTTGTGCTTGATTTGTTGTTTTTGCACCATTTTAGTCGGGAATATGAATGAGTTGTAACTATACTTAAGCAGTCGATTTGCTATTTATAATATTCAAATGTGTACTGCACATTGTTACAGAGCAACATTATTAGCAACATTCCAGTCACGGTATTCTTTGAATATTGAAATTAGAATAAAATTTCCCACACATTTGAATCCATACTTCTAATTTATTCAAAAGTATTACAAAATAAAAAGCTGTATTTACACAATAATGTTTCTACAAAAATAACTTTACCGTGGTTGTAAATAAAAATACTAAATCACAGTGTTGGTGTCGGTATCAGTTGCTTACAGAGTTCCATTGCACAGATTCTTACATTTCTGCTAATAACTGCAGCAAGCAAAAACATTGTGTGTTCGATAACCTCTTAAAAACCGTTGGTGGTGTTGAAGTGGAGTAAGTTGATAGGACTGAATCTATTCTAAGAAATTTTATTATAGAATTGAAATTTTTTTGACCTAAATGCTAGAAAATTCTGGTTAAAATTCTTTTTCAAAAATTTAAAAAATAGTTGGTATTTAAAACTTCCCGTTTTGTTAGCCTCAGATAATAAATCAAATAAGAAAAATAAATGAATAAAGTAAATTAAAGATAAAAACTTTAAAATAAGTAAATGAATAAATATTAAAAAACTAAAATAAATGTATAAATAAAGAGGTAAAAAGCTAAAATAAATTAATGAATAAATAAATAAATGATATTAAAAACTCAAAATGAATAAATAAATAAAAAAAATGGCTGTTTAGACGTTGGAGCAAAGAATATAAAAACAATAAATTTGTCTCTTTCCTCTCAGAATGAGGAATGCTGAATCCTCTCAGGAAGGGAGTCAAGTAGAACCTTTCAGGGGTGCCGCTGGTGCAACAACTTTTCACTCTTAAAGGTGCCACATGCAACCTGTAGTTTTAACAGTGTGCCGAGCAAGTTGTTATCTATAAATAATATGTTTTTATACAGCGTTTCTTCAGAACTGTGTTTAAATGATTCAAACTTTTTAACTTTATTACTGTGGTTGAGGGAACAGTCAACTATTTATTGCTTGATTATTTATAGAAGTATGCATCTAAGCATACAAGATCTTCTCAAGTTGCGGTGAAAGATAAAATCAATTGAATCGTATTGGCTAGCCTTGGTTGATTCTGGATCATTGCAAACTATACTACAATTTATTTTTCATTCTATCACTTTTAATTATTTATCCTATTCAAAGACCTTTTACATAACTAATTTCCTCAACAGACTTTATAACTGTGTTGAAGTGTAACAAATTTTTAATTTACGCTAGTTTTATTTATTTTATGTTGAAGGAAAATCTTGAAAACTTGAACGAGTACCAAATATCTGCTTACCGAAAAGGCACTATGTACGTGTGATTTTTTTTATGAATCAAAGTATTTCTATGTATTGTGAGAGAGAGATAATTTAGTTTATTTCAGCCTGTGAGCAGAACTGAATACCAAACTCAAGCCGGGCTCAGCATATGAGGCCTGTAAATTCACGACTGCAGCCGAACCTGTCTATCTCGAATCCACGAGACAGAAGAAAAGTTCGAGATTAGGAGGTTTCTAGAAAGATAAAAGAAGCTTATGAAGAGAGAAAGTCAGAGAGTTCATAGAATCGTCTGCATTTATATTGTTCAACATTTTTCTGTTTTAATTATTGTGATTATAAGTTATATCAATTTCAGCAATCATAAGGTAATAAATTTACATCTCAAAGTACGAAAAATATCCTTCGGTGATTGTTGTTTTTAAAAACAATTGTTTAGGTTTTTAATATTTGCCTAAATCGGAACAATTTAAACATTAGAACAGTATTTATACATAGAATCCAGCAAAAAAACTGTCCTTCATAACTCGAAAGTAAAACTCACGAATTTATTACCGTTTAACAGTACTCAACTCCTTCAATATCCTAATGGATGGAATTTCTATCAAAAAAACACAAAACTTGCTCCTTACCATGTAATTTTTAAGGACACTAGACTTTGATCTTTGCCCCAAAGACTGAGAAGACATGAAAGACAATAGAAGTGCTGATACTAGAGTGCTATGGATCATCGCTATGGATCGAATTCGAAAATGGTAGAAAACAAGAATTCGAGATACTGTTAGATATTTTATTGCGCGAGCTTCCTAGAAATTGTACATGAGCAAAGTATCTTCTGATTTTCTCAAAATAGGGAAGAAACGCTAAGTAGCATTCAATAAGGAAGTAACGCGCGAACAATAACTGAAGGCATCGGAGAGTGCGTCTCCTTAACATCACCCCTTTTCCAAATGCAACCGTTCGAGGTTGTCAGCGCGGAGTTCGACAACTAATAGAAAAGAGGTTTGACGGAAAACTAACTCGAAATAAACATCGAAGAAAATATTAAACTTACGCTATAAACGCAGGGAAATTGAAAAATTTTGACATTGGGAGGTTTTCGAGATAGCCAGGTTCGAGATAAGCAGGTTCGACTGTATAGGGCTCAGCATCCAAAACCTTCAAAAACTCAACAAGGCGTCAGAATCCGAAGGCTGGGAAAAAAACTCAGGTGGGGCTCAGCATCTGAAACCTGTAGATCTTGGCAAGCAGCAGCCAGAACAGACTCCCGATGAGGCAGAGGCAGAGTCCCGCCCACTCGTAGGAGGGCGGCCAGCCCACGGCGAACTCCCGGGCCTTCATGTATTCCTCCGGCAAGTTGAGGTCGAGTATGGTGCTGGTGTAGTATCCGTCTGGTTTCACCCGCTTGAAGTGCATGAATGCCAAGTTGAAAATTCCGAACACAGCTGCAGGGAAAACACAAATTTGTGAACACTCGGGTAGATCTAGAGCCGCTATATAGATAGGCCGACGCATCAAGCTTGAGTTTCACCACTTTGGATCCAATTAATTTACTTTTAGTTTCATTTTTCATTGTTGCAGAGCTAGGGTTACCAGAGCAAAGTTTGTTGAATACTTAATTTTTAGTTCTATTTGCATATCTTTTCTTTATTTTTAGTTAAGCTTTTTGTTTCAAGTTTTGGTTTGGCAGCATTAGCAAGCCTGCAGACGATAAATTAATAATCGCTTGGTATTCTATAATTTTTGTCATTCTTGAAACATGAACTCTTGATACTTGATCGCGATTTTGTTCTGAGCATTCTTGATATGCCAAATTTAGCCATTCTTGATGAAATGTAAATATTGTAAATAAAGTGTTTTAATTTATTTAAACTATCGTTAAGTGTTCCTTGAAGAACATGAACAGCTTGACATATGGAAAAAATAACTGAATTCTTGAAGAAGTATTTAGAAGTCTTAATCTTCTATTGAAGCTTGAAATTATCCCGAATACACATTTTTTTTATGGTGCCGAAACCCGGGAACAGTGGAATAAAAGGTAAGCTGTACCTTTTTCTTCATTGTTAATTTTGGAACTGTGTAAATTTAAGAAGTTTCCTGAAATAAATTTGAATAAACATGAATGAGTTAGAAAGAACAAATTTGAGTTCTTTAGAAAAATTGAAAAATAAAAGAGCAACTGTTAGAACGACCGTAACTAAACTAGTAACAAAATGTGAAAAGTTATTGTTAAATGTTACAGAAATTGTAGATTTTGATTCCGTAAGCGAATCGTTGGAAATCTTAATTGAAAAGGAAAAATTGTTAAAAGAATTCGATTCCGAAATTGATGATTTAATAACCGACAAAGATGAATATGAAAAAGAAGTAAATACCGTTGAAGAATATTCTAACAGAATATTAAGTTTGAAATTTAGGCTTAAGAATGCACTAATAAAGCGTAACGTAGATAAGGAATCTAACGCACTTGATTTCACTGATAAGGATTCTATGGTTGAAAATAAAAGGGCTTCCGCAGTAAAGCTGCCTAAATTGCAGATAAATAAATTCAATGGAGATTCGAGCCAGTTTCTCGAGTTTTTCAATCAGTTTTCTAATGCAATTGATTCGAATGAATCTTTGACTGCAATTGAAAAATTTCAGTATTTAAAGTCACTGCTGTCAGGACCTGCATACAATGTTGTAGCGGGATTTCAATTGACTGATAAAAATTATAATGTATGTTTGAAATTGCTTGAAGAGCGATATGGAAGACGAGAAAACATAATCAGTTGCCACATGAACAAAATTCTAAATCTTGAAGGAGTGAAGTCTCCTAATAATGTTAAAGGTTTAAGAAAACTTTATGATGACGTAGAAGTTAGTGTAAGAAATCTCGAAGCAATGGGAGTTACATCAGGTTCTTATGGGCATTTGTTACTGCCTATATTGCTAAAATTGTTACCTGAAAGTTTAATATTAGAATTTCACAGAAAACGGGATCCAGACAAAGATGCAGAAGTTGCCGAATTAATTAATTTTATTAAAGATGAACTTAGATGTCGCGAAGCTACCAGTGGGATACTCTCTTCAGCGAAAACTTCTGAAGGTTCTCAAATTAAACATCAAAATTTTTCGCAAGGAAACCGTATACCTTCGGCTGCTGCTTTAAATACTAATGTGAAGCAGTTTTGCATATTTTGCAACGCTTCAGAACATAAAGGAATAAATTGCACAAAACTCACGGATGAACAAAAAAGATATAAATTAAAAAAGGAAGGACGTTGTTATAAATGTTTCTTTAAATCTCATTTGTCATCAGATTGCAAATCGAAGATAAATCCCTGTACAAAATGTGGTAGTTGTAACCATAACTATTTATTTTGCTTTAAAGAAAAGAAAATAGAAAGTTCCGAGAATAACAAAATGGCGGCAATTGTATCTATGATGTCGGAACAAGAAACTAAACAAAATAATTCGACGCTATTACAAACTTGCTGTGTGTCTGTATCTGCTGGAAATAAATGCATATTAACGAGGGTTCTTTGCGACAGTGGGTCAGAAAGGTGTTTTGTGAAAAGTTCTTTAGTGAAAGAACTAAAATTGAAAGCTATTAGGAAAGAGAATTTGTTAATTTACCCTTTTGGGCAGAGACAACCTTCTGAATCTTGTTATGACGTGGTTGTTCTTGAACTTAATAGTATCGTACATCCTCGCAGCTCTGTTAAAATAGAAGCTCTTGTTGTACCCAACATTACTGGAGCTAAAATAAAACCTGTAGCCGTTGAAGTCGTTGAATCCATGAGGAAAAAGGGTTATACGCCCTCAGATGTGGGTCTTGATTCAGAAATTGAAGTATTGTTAGGCTCTGATTTCTTATGGAAAGTTCAAAAAGGAATTGTGGAAAACTTAACTAAAGAACTGTATGTCGCTGACACCATATTCGGCCATACTGTTCAGGGAAGAACGCATTCTAATAAAATGGACATTAATTGTCTAAGGGTTTCTATTGGGTCTATAGATGCTCAGCTAAAAGCATTTTGGGATTTAGAAAATCTCGGTATAATAGAAAATAATGAAAAAAATACTACTCATTTAGAAATGGTAAAGGAATTTGAAGCCAATTTAAAATTTATCAACGGTCGTTATGAAACACGGCTATTGTGGAAGGATTCTAAAGAGTTACTTGGAAATAATCTTGAAATAGCGAAATCAAGGTTTTTGAATTTAGAAAAGAAATTCCAGAATAACCAATCCCTGTTTGCCGATTACAATTCCATTTTGCGAGATCAATTAGAACAAAATATAATACAAATTTGTCCTGAAAATTTCGTTAATAACGACTGTTATTACATGCCGCATAGACCTGTAATTCGTGAAGATAAAACTACAACAAAAACGAGAATTGTTTATGATGCGTCATCAAACCAAGCTGGTTGTTTGTCGCTAAATGAATGTTTAAATCCTGGTCCTAACTTGAATCCAAATATATTAACAGTAATTTTAAAATTTCGTGAAAATAAAATTGCATTTTCAGCTGATATTGAAAAGGCCTTCCTCCAAATATCTATCGCTGAAGAAGACCGTGACTATTTAAGGTTTTTATACTATAAGAATTTTGATAAAGATGAGGAAATCATTCCCTATAAAATGTCAAGATGTACTTTTGGCGTAACTTGCAGCCCATTCATTCTCTCTTGTACAGTGAAACATCACATAAACCAATATAAAACATCGCATGCGAAAACAGTTGATATGCTAAATTCGTACCTATTTGTCGATGATTTGTTTTTCGGGGCAGATTCTACCCAAGAAGCTTTTAAATTATCTGTAGAAGCTGTTGACATTATGAAGGAAGGGGGAATGAACTTGAGAAAGTTTGAAACTAATTCAGAAGAACTTAGAGCTAAATGGAATGAGCAGGACTGTATTGACAATAATTTTAATTCTGATAACACATCGCTAAAAGTACTAGGATTGATCTGGAATTGCGAAAATGACACTTTGAGTTTAGATTTTCGTCATTTGTTATCAAAAATTAATGATAACTGTACTAAACGAAATGTCCTGAGAATTGTAGCAATGATTTTTGATCCGGTTGGATTCATAGCACCTTTTGTCATTCGTATAAAATGCTTCTTGCAAGAACTATGGATAACGGGACTGGATTGGGATGAAAGTTTTTCTAATGAGCTACAAACTAACTGGAAAAGTTGGCTTTCGGAAATTAAAGATCTAAATCAATTGACAATTTCAAGGCATTACTTTGATTCTCTAGTAATCACAGAAAAAACTAATATTCAATTGCATGTTTTTTCTGACGCAAATCCAAAGGCGTATGGTGCAGTAGCATATTTGCGTTATCAAACATCTGAAGGTAATTTCAAGACCAGTTTTGTAATGTCTAAATCAAGGGTTGCACCACTCAAGAAAATTACACTACCGCGACTTGAACTAATGGGTGCACTTATTGGTGCAAGGATCGCAAATTATATTAAACCTCATCTTTCAGTATCGGACATTTTTTATTGGACTGATTCGGAAATTGTTCTTCATTGGATACATGGCTCAAAGGAAAAATGGAAACCTTTTGTTGCTAACCGCATTGCAGAAATACATGAATTATCAGATCCTAATTCATGGGGGTATTGTGAATCAAAAATGAACCCTGCAGACCTAATTACTAGAGGTTGTTCTGCAAAATCCCTTATAAGTTCTTCAATATGGTGGAACGGTCCAGAATTTCTTTCCCTACCTGAAGAACAATGGCCAAGTTTTAAAAAACGCTCAAAACAATTACCAGATGCTTCTGATAACCTCTCTCGAAAATCTACCAGCATTCTTTCTAGTGTACTAAGTAAAAATGAAAATGCTCCAATCTTGAATTTAGCTAAATATAGTTCTTTAACAAAACTTTATCGCGTTACAGCATGGGTTTTTAGATTTATCTCTATTATTAGAACAAAAATTCAAGAAAGAAATTTAGAAGAATTAACAGCTAAGGAAATATCTCGCGCAGAAATTTTCTGGGTGAAAATTGTTCAAAGGGAAAGTTTCAATGATATCATGAAATGCTTAGAATCTAAAAAGAAGATTCCCAAGGACTCTAATCTTTTTCAGCTAAACCCTGTATTATCTGCAGGTCTACTCTTAGTACGTGGAAGGTTACAAGAGTCTAAATTGAATTTTTATGTTCGACATCAAATTATAATTCCTGATAAACGTCTATTCACGGACCACTGGAAGCGCTGGAAAAATAAATATCTCTTAAATTTAAGATCACCCCATCATACAAATCAAATAAAAGGTCATGATTTTAAAGTGAACGACATAGTGTTAATACACGAAGAGAAACTGCCAAGAACATTTTGGAAAATGGGAAAAATTACAGAAACCTTTGTAGGCAGAGATGGAAAAATTCGAGCCTGTACATTAAAGACCGCAAATAGCATTATGAGAAGACCCGTTCAACTGCTTTATAATCTGGAACTAACAGACTTTAAGCAATAACTCTTTTTTGTGGACTCTAAAAAAAAAAAAAAAAACTTGTGTTTAGTATTCCTGGATTGAATGTTTGAAATTGTTCATGAATAATTTTGTATTTTATATTTTTCAGGAAGATCCTGTTCATTTATGACGTTTGAAAATCTTGGTTTAAATTGATCTTGTAGTAAGATGTTACAAGGATTTTATTTTCAATTAACGTTACATTTTCAATTACTTATATTTTGATGAACTGCTGTTCATCTGGGGGGAATTGTTGAATACTTAATTTTTAGTTCTATTTGCATATCTTTTCTTTATTTTTAGTTAAGCTTTTTGTTTCAAGTTTTGGTTTGGCAGCATTAGCAAGCCTGCAGACGATAAATTAATAATCGCTTGGTATTCTATAATTTTTGTCATTCTTGAAACATGAACTCTTGATACTTGATCGCGATTTTGTTCTGAGCATTCTTGATATGCCAAATTTAGCCATTCTTGATGAAATGTAAATATTGTAAATAAAGTGTTTTAATTTATTTAAACTATCGTTAAGTGTTCCTTGAAGAACATGAACAGCTTGACATATGGAAAAAATAACTGAATTCTTGAAGAAGTATTTAGAAGTCTTAATCTTCTATTGAAGCTTGAAATTATCCCGAATACACATTTTTTTTACTGGACAACGCCAAACTATGTTAAATTTACGTGAAAAGTTACAAAACGCGATAACTCGCCAAAAGAGGCAACCACTCAAACACGAGCTGGATCCAAAGTGGTCAAACTCAATCTTGATGCGTCGGCTTGTCTATATAGGGGCCTTAGGTAGATCTAGAGCCACTATATAGACAGCCCGACGGAGAAAGCTTAAGTTTCACCACTTTGGATCCCACTTATTTACGTTTACTTTAACCTTTTAACTGTCACGCTCGAGATAATCTCGGGCACAGCACTGGTGTTCGAAGATGTCACGCCCGAGTATTACTCGGGCTAATTTTTTTCTGTCTTTTTTTTTTGAGTGCATCGTATTGTTATACCCGAATATATATCGGGAGACGTTAATTTCGGCTTCATCTCTTTGTCAAACCCGACTGTTTCTCGGGTTTGTGCTTGGAAAAGTACTTCCAGTTTTCCACACAAGACTGAATTTCTGAAAGGTATAATTCAACTTCGCAGAGATGGACTATGACTCCTCCTTTTTTCAGGATTGTCCATTTTTAGGAAGGGGTGATAAGCAGATGAAAATTGAGGAATGGGATTCACAATTGATGGGGGAATTTGAATGGGTAGAAATTCTACCTATTTTAAGGAATGGACTCGTTTTCGCATTTGATTGACACCGGCCATCTCATCGTGGTTGAATTATATTCACTTTTATTTATTTAATATTTTTTTTTAATTTATTCATTTTTTAGAAAATAATAATAATTATTTTTTCATTTTTAGAAAATAATGCTCCACTAGAAGCGAAATTTACAACTGCCATGTTGAGTGGCAGCCGCCTCAAGCAAATATACAGTGACTACAAAACTTTAAATATTTTACCCATGTGCTTCAAAATATCAATTTTTAACTGCTAAGTATATTTTATTTTGTACTAAACATTTGATTTTTGCAATAAAAAAAATTGACAATTTGTGCACCCAAATCATCAAAATAACTTGACAGTTAAAGGGTTAATTTTCATTGTTGCAGAGTTAGGGCTACCTAAGGCCCCTATATAGACGAGCCGGCGCATCAAGATTAAGTTTGACCACTTTGGATCCAGAACGTGATTGAAAAATGTCTTTTTCGGTGAGTGGTTGTCTTTTCTGGCAAGTTATCGCGTTTTGGTAATTTTTCACGTGAATTTAACAAAGCTTGGCAATGTCTCGAAACTTTTTCTGGTAACCCTAGTGCCGCAACAATGAAAACTGAAAGTCATAGTTCATAAGTTGGATCCAAAGTGGTAAAACTTAAGCTTGATGCGTCGGCCTGTATATATAGCGGCTCTAGGGCTACCAGAGCAAAGTTTCAGGACATCGTCAAGCTTTATTTTACTCACGTGGAAAGTTACCTAAATGCGATAACTAGTAATAAAACATAACCACTCAAACACGAGCTGAATCCAAAGTGGTAAAACTTAATCTTGATGCGTCGGCTCGTCTATATAGGGGTCTTAGGCAATACCTCCTAAATACTAAATGTCTAGTACATTTGCTTCGCTACCGTCGAGATGGGTTCCACTTTAAACGCCACCTTGCGGCAATCCGATAATGCCGTTGTTATTTTTTGATTGGTTGATTTTTAAATTTAAATTTAGAAATGAACCAATCGTTAATTTATCTTTCTCGAAGAACTCCGGTAGATGGCAGTGTATCGTGAACCAAGGACGAAACTTTGCTCTGTGCTAAAAGCCAGAAAGTTGCATGCATTTAGTATTTAGGAGGCGTTGCCTTCGGTCGATCTGGGGAAAGGTCACCAGAAAACGCACAATTGTTACAAATCAAATAATTTCTGAGCTTTAGGTGAAAAAATATTGAGGGTTACTGTGCTCTCTCTTTTAAATTATTGGGGGCGGGGGACACATCCCCGAATCCCAATAGGCTGTGATGCTCGTGGTCATGGGTTTT
Organism: Uloborus plumipes; assembly: GCA_038373865.1. Taxonomy (NCBI): domain Eukaryota; kingdom Metazoa; phylum Arthropoda; class Arachnida; order Araneae; family Uloboridae; genus Uloborus; species Uloborus plumipes. The sequence goes on along the minus strand of JAXGGA010001226.1, from coordinate 25,258 downwards.
GCGACATGTCGCAAGAAGAAGTGGCAAGGTGCTTTTTTTTGCCAACGATTAATTAGCCCAGGTCGTTCGGGAGAAAAGCAGGACTTACTCACCAGAACAGATAGAGAATTCTTCAAAGAAACTATGCTTAGCTTTGAAAACTTGAGAAAGTTTTCAGTGAATCAAAATAAACATGGAGCTAAAAACAATTTACATGGTATGAGAAAAAAGGTCTGAAAGTTGGTTACTTAAATGATGAAAAATATCGGAAACCTAACCTGTTTTATCTAAAGAAATAAATAAGTTCCAGCAGTCCAAATCCAAACTGTCGGCTTTGTGATAGAGGGGTTAGGCTTTGGCGTAATATGCTTTTAGTCCATTGTTTGAAGGTTCTAGACCAGCAGTCAAAGAGTTGAGTTTATAGATTTTTGAGATACAGAAAATCTTCAGAGCACATGTTACTTGGTTATGCAACGTGAAGATTTTTTTAGTTGGCTCAAGCATCTTCGGAAAAATGAAATTCCTAGTGCAATTTTGCATCGTTGAGAGTTCAAGTGCTTCCATTTGGTGGGCAACTGCGCGTCAAAACTCTGTGCCATTGACATCAATGCTCTGATGATAGGACATGAAAGATTGGATTTCTTATCGGGGCCTCACATTGGTTGCAGAGGCAAGACTTCATACACCGTCCCATGGGAGGGGGGATAGGGGGTAGCACAATTACATGCTTGCTTAAGTTCAGCTTTATTAAAAACGTTATAATTAGGATAATTTATTTTTGTTTTTGGAAACTCTTAAAAGGTTTGCGCCAAACTGGATTTTAAATAGGGTTTGTTCGGGCTCAAATGGAGTATGACTGGGTTTGAAATGAAGGATTTACTCACCTGCTAAAATGTACATGACTCCAGTGACCATGACGGTGCTTATCTGTTTTTTGAAGAGCCCGAATATACCAAGAGGTGCAGAGAAACCAAGCAGAATGAGGCTTACCATAGCGCAAGACATGGCCAGGTTACGCATTCCTTGGGGAAAACAAGAATAGAATATATTTGAAGAATTGCCTCCCAAAAAATAATGATTCAGTTTTCCTATCTTCTTGATATAATTTAGATTGAAAAAATTCCTTCATGAGAATATTCCAAAATTGCAAAATCATTAGTTAATTCTTGTGTAATTTTGATTGCAGCCGTTTGGTAAAATATATAAGAGTGAGGGCCGGAGATGTTTATTTTGAGAACTATTACACGTTTTTTTAAAAACTTTTTCTTATTATTCATATTGTTGTTATGGCCTCAGTCCTGGAACTTAACCGATACACCTTGGATATTTACTACAAAATGAATGTTTTTAATTCTCAATTCGTTACGAGAGAAAGCTTGTTTGCTCTTCTGTGCAGTGGCGTTTCTAGGATTTGGTAAGAGTGGCCACGGGTGCAGAAGCCAGGGAGGTGGCATTTTAACCGATTAAAAAATGTTAGGATATTTTGATTATTATTACATCAGTAGAAAAGATAGAAAACAATACTCGTAAGAATGAGATTGTGAGGAAAATAAAACATCTAATTAGGAGCCTCGGGCATCATTAAAAACAATATTAATAAATAAAAAAACACATCAAAGTTGCAATACTGTCCTTAAATTTTCCGGTTAGCCAAAATTTTTTGCGCAAGGAACTGTTTTATGAGGTCACAGGGACCTCCCGTAACTTCCCATCAAGGCGATCATGAGATCACAGGCTCTGGAAGACCTAAGTACGCTTCTGCGTCTATGTATCTAATTTGAATATACACGATGATACGAATATAACATCTTGACGATATGAAAATACATGAAGTATCTTCTTGCTCGATGTATATTTCGTTAGAAACACTAGTTATTTAGTGCTATACAGTATTCAATAGTTAAGACTTTGTATCGCTGATGCTTCACATCAGTCTTTTAAGTGGCTCGCTTTGTTAATCTCAAAGTGGTTTGTTTTGTAATTTGTTTCAGTTCTTTTAATAATGTGCATTATGTTATTGACATTTTAGCCCAGTTTTTTTGCTTTCTTTAAATAAAATTTAATAATTTTAAAGTACAATAACTTACGATCTAGCCAAGCATCCTTTGATATAATTTTTTCGTTTGACAAGTAAGATATGCAGGTTTCGATGTCATAACCTTCTTTTTTCATTGCTGTTCTCGCAGCATCTACAAAACATATAATTTTGTCGTTAATGATATTAAATGAGCGAATGTGTTTCCACATTGAATTGGAATATGTTTTTTTTTACGTTTAAGAATTAAGATACAAGGAAAAATGCGAAGCAAAATCGGGATAAATATTGCAAGATTTCTTGTTATGAAAATAGGTACCCGAAGCAGTTGCATTCTTAGCACTGGTGTTACGGTCGACATTTTTCCACGTAGCGGCGTCACCCCCCCCCCCCCCTTAAGTGGGAAATTGGCGTCACAATTTCCCACTTAATAAAAAAAAAAAAAAAAAAAAAGACCCCCCTCAGAGCCTACATGCCAAAATAGAACTTTCTACGGCTTACCGTTTTTGAGAAGTGCGAGATACATACATACGCACATACAGATGTCACGAGAAAACTTGTCGTAATGAACTCGGAATGGTCGAAATGGATGCTTCGACTGTTTATATGTTCATAGATACGTATGCACGTGCTGAAAAGGTCGAAAAAAACTACTCAATTACCGAAATTTGGGGGTGAACAAAATCAAAATTTAGACCGAAATTTGTGTGAAATTTTTTTCGCGATCACAATAGTTCCTTTACTACGAAAAGGAAGTAAAAGAAAAAAAAATGTTTAATATAATTATGAAGAACGTACAATTTTCAGAAGCAACTCATGCATATTGTTGTGGTTTTACAAAAGTTGAAATTACAAGATGAGAAATTACAAACGCATTTTATGTTAAAATTTCCCTAGACGCATGCGTAATTCCCTACCCTCCTCCTCACAATGTTGTGCTCTATAATCGTTGAAATTTGATGAACTATACTGTATGAAACAGGGGTCGGAAACCTATGGCCCGCAGGTCACATAGAACCCACAGTGTGCGTTTCACTGGCCCGCTGACGGAAAGGGAGAAAAATGTTCAATAGAAACCAGACAAAATATAGAAATAATTTTTTAATTTAAGAAATGAATCTCATTTCAGTCTGAAACAAAGCTGATAAATTACTTTTCAAGGAAGAACTAAACTCGAAATGCAATTCGGGTTATCTAACATCTTTCTTCTATTAATTTTTATTTTACTCAGCTCTTATTAAGTCTACTAGGTACTAATTGCTTTTTTTTTCCCAAAGTTACAGCAGCCTGGGATAAATTAAACTACATCATTTCCTCTCCTAACCAGACGTACGAAGAGAAAAGGAGAAAAAGAAAAAAACTGTATGAAATACCTGTTTCTCCAAAGATTTTAATAAAAATGATACCAATAATAAATACTAGACGCACCAAGGGAACACAGCTCAGCTTCAGGTTACATAGGAAGCGTAATTTAGTTTTCTCGAGGAAAGCTACTTCTATCAACGAAAAAGCGCGAAGCAATACAAAATATTTAATGGAAAACGGAGCTTAAATCTCAGTTTAAATTTATCAATTCCATAGTTAATGCATTAGTTTACGCAACATCCTTGGAGGGGGGGGGGGGAGAAGAAAAAGTCGAGTCTGGTTTTGACAGTCAAAGTTTTGCGGTTGAGGGCCACTGGCAGTGGCGGATACAGAAAGTTTTTGGGAGGCTGCAAGAAAAAAAGCCCCCCTCCCCCGCGTTCAGTTTTTCTTATTAAAAAAGAACATGAGGTTCTTTTAAAATATTTTTTTAAATCCCTTAAACCCAATTAATCTACTTTAAAGTACTGAAATATTTCCTTCTAGTTTACTTGGAATGCGGTGGTAGAATATGGGTTTCAATATTTTATACCAATCCACTGTTAAAACCTTACGTATAGCTCAAACAAATTTATATCATAATGCACGGTATTACTTAGAAATATCGTCATAATAATTACCTCCACCCCCCCAAGAGGTCATCAAAACAAAATAATCAGTTTTTTTTGTCAAAGAAGAATTAATGAACGAATCGTGTTTGTGGACACTTAATTTAAAAACTCGTGAGTTTTATGCATTCTTGTACAGTGACCACCAATTACAATGTTACTCCCATAGCAAACCAAAGTGATTTTATTTCAATATGCATTCAAATATGCTTGTGGGTGCTTTTTTAAAAGAAAAAGTTAACTAGGGTAAGTGCTCCAGTAGTCGGCCATTTAAGAGATCTTTCGTTGATCTTGGCTAACCTAGAACTTCCAGCTATCAATACAGCAACAAAAACAAGGTAAAACTTTAGAATGAACCTTTCTGATAGTGAATCACCTACTTATTTCAGAAATTAAAAAAAAAAAAAAAAATATGTTAAAATCCAAGCTGTTGTCAACGCTAGTAAATGCTCCAGTCATCGGCCACAGAATCATCTTAGCTGAAAAATAAGCAGAATCGTAATCTTGGATGACGGGAACCATTCAAAATGAAATGACTCATTACTAATTCAAAGAAAGAACCCATAACTTAACTACCACTGGTTGATGATTGAGGATAGGTACATGAATGTGTGCATGCGTCATAAATGATTTTGAATTAAAAATGTACTATTTATGAGAAGTTTTATGTCATTGTAGCCTACTGGAACACTTACCCTATATGTTTACTAATGTTATGACGACGTTACAAATAGTTAATAATGCAGTTAATTTTTTCTCATCCCTTTGCGAGGGCCAGGGCACCTGTCCCTATGAAATCTGTGACTGGATTTTTTGGGGGAAGGGTGTCGTGGAGGGGGAGGGGGGGGCGGTTTTTAAAATCCACTACGGGTCTCCATTTACATTAACTCTGTAATTCTGCGGTTATAAGTTTGGAGAGTTAAAATTTTCTTAACTTTTTGGCTTTTCACCATCAGCAATAAAATTTAGAGAGCTATTAACAACTATTGTTCAAAATTCTGCATGAAGATGGGAAGGCACGGTGTTGTCGTTGACAAGCATGTATTACAGCTACGTGTGCTGCAACTTCAAAAACTAAAACCATCTTTGTGTAATAAATTATTATATATATTTGTCACATGTCTTGCATCTTTCAGTCTATGACTTGTGCACGTCAGAATTGCGTTTAAAAGTATATGCTCTTACATCAATGTTCCAGAAGAATAATGACGTAACTATACATTTTTGAGAAATTGAGTTTTAAGGCTTAATGCTATCAAAGTTTTAAAGCATATGGTGAAACACTCACGTAACTTTATATCGACTTTTGGCCAATAAAGGACGCAGTTTGAAGGAGCAATGACGTAATTGATTTATGGTTGTAAATTAAATTTAAAAATTAATAATGTTCCATTCCAAGTCAGGTAATATAAAAGTAAAGAATATGCGTTATACAAACACTATTACACTTCTGTCATTATTTTCAGTCATTTAATTTATTTTCGGTTACTTCTTGAATTGAAATCCTTTTCTTCTTTTTGATATTCTGTAAAATTTCAGTTTTAGCTATTGCGTCGTTATTCTTTTGGAACAGCGATGTGATTCCTGTTTGTTATCGTGTGCTGGATCATCATGTAGATTTTTGAACAGTAGCCCCGGATGTTCTTTTTCCATATGCGAAACAGTTTCACGTAGAATTGAAAATAATTGGAATATTAAAAGTATCGCAAAAGATTAAAATTATAGTAAAAAATTTAACATACACTTAGAGATAAGTATAATTTTTTGCTTGAAAAAATTCTTATGATTAATGTATTCGCACACTTTAAATTTTAACAAATAAAAGTTTCTTTTTTTTAAATAAGAAAAAAAAACCCGCCTGTAAATTAATTTTAATCAACGGATATAGAAAACTAATTTCGTTCAAAAGATAAAAAAACACTTGTGCAAAGGACATGCGCAAAACTCAACTGTGCGAGTAGGTTTCGTTCGAAGGATAAGGGATATTTTATACCACAACCATCATTGCATAGTAGAAAATTCTAAAAGTAACGTTTGCGGCAAGTAGTCACATCATCAGCATGTCACGAGTCTTGCTGACAAAAAGTCAAACTCGTTAATTTTATTTTATAGACACTCATTTCATTTTATTGCACCTTAAACAATATATTTTGCACACAGAACACGAGCATACTTAAAATTTCATTCTCGATTTCTGTTCCTCTTTTTAGTCGCAAGGATAAAGGTTAAAATTAGCCTCATCAAAAGTTAGATTCTGTCAGGCATGAGAGCCCTATATTATTGAACTACTAGAAAATGAAAGAAAACTAATACTAGGAAGTAAGAGTGGCACTTCTCAAAAATTTTTAACAAAAAAAAAAAAAAAAAAAAAAAAAAAACATTATTATTGGTTTTTTTTTAACTTTAAAATCGGAATTTAACGCCTTTTCTTGCTACATCACTGGCGCAATGCCAATTTACATAACCGATGCGTAGTGACGTAAAAGCAATCGAGTCAATAGTGGTAAATCATTATTTTTTTTTTACAATTTAGAAGGTACCTGTTTTATGTTTAACTATATTATACGTATATTATTTCTCTAGACTGTTTTCTGTTATCACGCTACGGGCCTTCATTACTTCTTTATCAAATTCTATGATTTGTTCCTCATTTTAAAGCTTATGGTGCCGGCTTCTGACGAAAAATATATACACGGTCTAAAAATTTGCTTTCATCAAAAAACCGTTTTTTTGCTTCTGTTTTTTTATGACATTACTTTTCAATAGCTAATGAAAATAAAGGCGAGTTGGGGTGATTGGTAGACTGTCATGCCTATATTGGGAATCGTATGAGTTTAAAGCTGGCCCGAAAAGTATTTTAACAGCTTCTTTTTTCAGCAAAATTCTAATCCACCTTTTAATTATCATATGTATTACTTCTCAAAGGTGTTTTTTTGGGGAGGGGGTGTACACTATAATTTTAATAACACTTAATCAAGCTTAAAAAATAAGACACCAATTGATTTCTCACAGTTATCACAAAAAGTATTTAAGCTACTCACAATTTTGCTGTTAGTAAAGAATTGCTGAAAAAAAAATTGTTTTTGCTTTTATAATGTCAAGTTCGAGTGCTTTGCAAGGTTCAGCTAGTACATCATTAATTTATACTACTAAAAGCCACCATAAAACACAATATCATGAATATTTTGTTCATATTGTACTATTTGAGAGCAAATCAGTCAAAAGTGATATTACTTAATATCGCGATTTACAATTGAACTGCTTATTTTTAAATGTGCCACACTGCAAAAAATTAGCTGTTGTTTTTATAATATAATACTGGCAGCCAAGGTTCCACTTCAAAACTATGAAATGCACAGTAATAAACTGTGAAACTAGCTATTTTACAGTTTCTTACTCTAAAGTTAGCAATTTTACAGTTTATTGTCGTAAAATTTAGCTGTATTATACTGTAAAAACATCAGTATAATACTGGCAGCAGAGGTTCCAGTTTAAACTGCAAAATGCACGGTAATAAAGTGTAAAATTAGCAATTTTGCAGTTTATTACTGTAAAAATAGAAAATTTTCAGTTTAGTACTGCAAAATTAAGAAAATTTACAGTTTATTACTGTGAAACTAGCAATTTTTACAGTTTATTACTATAAAATTAGCTGTTTATACTGTAAAATTAGCAATTTTACAGCTTAGTACTATAAAAGTAGAAATTTTACAGTTTATTACTGTAAAATTAGCTGTATTATACTGTAAAAACACATTCATTTTTTACAGTGCAGTGCTATTCCCCGGTTAGCGATACATATTTTTATCATCACGTTTATGCTTCCACGTTATCCAAAAAATAACGTGGCATTCAAGCAAAGCTTTTTCAATTCATTTTCAAGCATTCCCGGCAACTCATTATTACGTGTCAACTCATGATACTTCTAATGATGGCTTTCCAGAGGGGATGCGTGAAATTTCCGGTGAGTGATCACATTCTTCTGTACGGGGCTAATAAATTACGGATGCGATAGGAGCCAAGCACTCTTTTTCATCCTCAGTGCGGCCAAATGAGCTGAAATAGCCTGTTTAAGTAAATAACGATTCCCGTCGCATTCTGCTGCGTAATGAGGCTGCTATTAAAGTAATTGGTTTTTCGTTGTTCTGGCAGGAAGACCCTAAAGTCAGCGCCATTCGAGTCCCTGCTAAATGAGCTGAGGCCTGTGTATAAAATGTATATTGCCGTTTTATGCTCATCATTTTATAAATAGATTGCAATTACAGTTTAAAGATTTTTGTGTTCATGAAAGTGAAATTGCTGTTTTTGTGAAACATAAGTTCACAAAAGAATGATTGTTTTATTTTTGTAGGACACTGATTTTTGTTATCTTTGGAAATATCGTTGTTTTATTTACGTCGTTTGTGTGTTTTAATGTTTTTCTTTCTCATCTAAATGCTCTTTAAAAATCAACAGTCATTTTTTTTCTTTTGTCATAGAGACTTTTGCTTCATAATATCTCGCCACAAAGTATCTTCAAAGCTGAAGTTAATTTTATCGCTGAACGCTTTCATTATCTTATTTTTTGAACTGTTATGTAAAGCAACATCTTTTTGGAGTCGTTTTCTCTATTTTGATTGATTTATAATATGAGTCCTTCGAAAATACGTTGATTGTATTGGCTTTTGTATGTTGTTGAAAAACTGCACATCATTAAAGTGAAGTACTGTGTTAGAAATCTAGCAAAACTTAGATTATTTATTTTATCACTTAAAAAAAAACACACACCTTACTTTAAAAAACTATACAAATATTTGGTATACGTTCTAACTTTTTAGTATTTGAAACAATAAAAAAATCCATACATCCCAGTAAACACTCTCTCCATTACAAGAATGGGAACTTTAAAATAATTCACTTTAAAAATCAACGTGAAGCCCTGCATATTTTACTAAGACAGTTGAAAAATTTGTTAGAAGCCATTTTTACTCAATATTTCGATATCTTTTTAAAAATTTCATGCATCAAAACGTATAAAAATGTACCCATCGATTAATATCAAATTTTTATGCTTAAGAGATGTTTGAAGTTATATGTATCCCCCCCCCCGCCCCCTCACCAAAAAAAAAAAAAAAGAAAAAAGAAAACCTCTGAAAGAGCCAATTGTTTTTAGAAAATTACCTATTGCACTAAAACTGCACACTACACATCCAATCGTTGTTAAAGCTGAAATGCGTGACTTAATAAGATCCTGTGCCAAGTTTGGTCGCGGATAAGGCTTTAAGAAAAGATGTGGCCAAAATACTTTTTTACGTCTTTAAATATTAATTTGAGTTCGATAGTGAAAATGAATGTGTTCTTGATGCTAAGGAACTTTGAACTTTCAGTAGAATAATGATGCGATTGTTCCCTTGACAGTTTTTTTCTTCGAGACAGTGTTAGATACAAGATTTTCCAGATGTTGATTAAAACTCACTCTTCTTACTTTTATATTTCAAATTTGAAGTGTTAGTGCTTTTTTTTTCTTTATGAATACGCCATCCCTTTGTCAAATAGTCAAAAATGTTAAATTTAAGAAATTACGGGATGATGTTGTAAACATTTACAAAACAACCTACATTGGTAAACATTCAATTTTGACATATACAGAAGAAAAATAATTTTGTTCAATTTTTTTAAAAAATACATACAAGTAAAAATTTGTACATAAATTTAATGGAAAAAATGTAAAAATAAATAAATAAATAATAAAAATTTAACGGAAAAAAATGTAAAAATAAAAAAATAACGAATAAAGTTAAAAAAAAAAAGAAAAGAAAAGAAAATATTTCCATTTTTAAATAAATAAATAAATAAAAGAAAGAGAAAGAGGTGCAGTTAGTAATGTGAAAATTAAAAAAAAGTAATATGCAAAAAGAAAATGTTCGTGTTCAGTTGGAAAAGAAATAAGTTCACTAATTTTCTTTTTTGCTGCAGGAAACGAATAATAATGTTTTAAGTCTTGAGTCCACTGAAGTACGAAGATGGAATGATGAAGTATGAATACAGTGTTGTATGAACCTAATATTGAGCATTTCCATTTGATTTGCATCTGGAGAGATCGGTATTTAACTTAGGGATGAAATTTTGTAGATTTTTCTTCTTGTTAAGTCTTGATCCCAACGCTCTTGCCAAGCGGTTAATAAGTCTTGTAATACCGAGTCAAAAAGTACTGATGTACAACAAAGGGTTTTCAAAATTTATTTTTGCTGTATTCGTAAACTTAAAACCGACGACCGCGAAAGATTGACTCATTTAATTAAAGTTAAGTAAAATCAAAGCACTTAATAATTATGCAGTATACACAGATTTAAACTATTTAATTGCTATTGTAAGTGTGTATTGAGATGAAATTTTTAACATTTTATTCTAAAGTTGCAATTATTTTTTGCTGGAACACGGGGGGCAAATGCAGAAGCTCTGATTTTTCTGTCTTCCTTTTTTTAAAAAAGAAAAAAAAAAATGTTGCCAGTTGAAATCTAAATGCAGTTCGCCGTGCACTGGATAACCTAAGTAAGAGATTGTTTTATTGACCGGATTTGTGTGTGATTTAGTAAATTGGAAGCGTTTTACTTTTCAAACAAAAGAAGTAGCTATGAACAATTTTTAATGCTAATTATTACTGAGATCTAAATACATTGTTTTCATCCGATCTGAAAATTAAAAACAGTTCATTAAGCAAATGAACCCCTCCCTCAAGAGAAAACAACCATTTTCTTTCGCGCACACACAATTTCACCAAAGCTTCAAGCATATTCTGTGTTCATGACATACAGTCCCTATTGGAACAATAACAACTGTTCCTCAAAGCCCATATTACAACTAGAGCAAGATACCCCCTCCCCCTCTCTTTAATTAAGGTACGCATTACACAGTGGTATAGAAAACAGGTATAACAGTAAAGCATGTATTCGAAGGATAGTAGCAAACACGGAAGAATTCCGACCGACTTTTATCGAACCCAAGACCCTTCAGTTACGAGTCCGATGCTCTATTGAACTGGCCACCCCGGTTGCATTAAAATGTTCAGAGGAAAATCTGATTCTTTACCCTACACTCTAACACTTTTATGTTTTAAAAGATGATGTAGCATGTCAGAAGCACATTATAGAACCCGAACTTTATTTGAAAAAATAATAAACTAATTAAAAATACATCATTGTTTTCAAACGGAAAATATCACATTTAAGACGACGAAGATTCTATTTTTGTAGTTTTATCTAATGAAATATTGGCTATCATTGTGTAGATAGCAAAAAAGCATAACTCTGAACATTATCTGATCTGTTTTTGAAAACAATAAAAGACTTAGCTGGCCATTTTGAAAGTAATTCGTTTTAAATTATTTCATCTAGAGGCCCCAATGAGGAAACAAAATAGTTTGCTCATATTAATTTCCCAATTAGGTGATGAGTTCAGCTGTGTTCGGATTTTAATTGCAACAAATTTCAATTTGAAGAAAGGAAAAAACTATAAACAAATAGACCTAAACCGGCAGTTGCTAAACTCTTCTGTTTTTTCTTTCTCATGCATACACGAACATGACATCTATTGTGTAGCAAGCGTCCAAATTAATGAAAGTGTATGTGCAAAATAAACAAACAGATCTTTGATAATCTCTGTAGAATTTGTTCTCTAACAAATGATTCTTAGTGTTAATCTTATCTGCAATGGCTTGCAAATGAGTAAAAATGCTTTTTTAGCTGTGCTTGCTCGAGAAAGGATTAGATTCGTTCTTGAAGAATAAATAAAATTTTTTTGCTTAAATTTTAATGTTAAACCTGGCAATGGCACTTGATAGTTACGAGTCGTATTTTTAAAATAAGTACCGTTTTTTTTCTAGAAGCCATCAGCTTCAACATACATGAGGACTTCGTACTATGCGCTTTGCCTCCTGACAAACACAGGACAGATTTACGACACAGAGAGGATGAAACAACATCCGTGGGCAAGGCGGGATTCGAACCCGCTACCACTTGCTTACGGGAGCTCTAGGCCCACGTGGCCCCAAAGCACAGTTTTGGTATAAATAAAAAGCAGGCGGAGATATCTTCACAATTTTATTTTCACATGAAAGCACATGCCTTAAACTACTTTTCTACAGAATTGTCACCAATAGTAAGGCACCTAACACAGCGGCGGCATTTCAACATTTCGTTTGAGGGGGGCGAGTTTGTTAAAGATGAGGCACCTCAGTATAGAAAAAAAAAACATATTAGTCAAAAGAAAGATTTCTTAAACTGGATTTAATATTAAAAAAATTGAAGTTATTAAAACAATTTAAATTTTTATGATCAAACTTAAAAATTATTTTGTAATTAGTTATCTCATAAAATGTCGTGATTAGAAATTAGTTTTTAACTTTTAGTCAAGTTTTAATCTGCAATGTTTGGAGTCAAGATTTTTTTTTGACCATCGATTTCTAGTGTCTTGTGCTATTTCCCAAACAGCGAAAGTTGAAAATCCTTTATTGTCCCGTTATACTAGTTTCAGAGCATTTTTTTTTTCAGATTCTCCTGTTATGAGAAAGAATCTTGAGAATATGTTTATGGATAAGTTTTATCATTTTTTGAAAATTGGTAATTTTTTAAGTTCCATTTGCACGTGATTGTTGATTTGTGTTGTACATAAATTGAATTTGCCCGTTTTTTAACATTTTGCAAAAAATATTTGAGGGTGAGACCGCCACCTCTTATCTCCCTTATTTTCCGCTCTTGACCTACCATATAGTACAAACAGCCTTTGAAGTCTCTCTGCAAAGAAAACTGCCGCCTGCTTTGTCAGCCACTGCATTCAAGAGTCATTTTGACGTCATCGTCATTGTCGTGGTACTGGTCTCCAAGATGCTGTTTCAGATGCAAAAATAGGTGGTAGTGACTGGGTGCTAGATCTGGGCTGCTTCTACTTCAAATCTTCATTAATAACCGAAGGTCGCCCTCTCCGTTCCTCATCGTGCACATTGGAACGCCATCTTTGAACCCTCGACCCGCTTTCTAACCATTCCATTTCTCATGATGCTTTTGCCATACGCTGAAGAAATCTCTCGGTGAATAGCAATAGATTTTAACCCTTTTGCAGTTAAAAAACAAGTTACCACACGTACCTCTCAGTCTTCGCACTCTCAACCGGTTGACGTATTTTGAAGCTGAATACACGATTTGATAAGTGCCTTAATATTGGTGGCAAATTGTAATCATATCTGTCTTTTTTTTTACGCCAAAACGGTACTTACTTTAAAAATACGCCTCGTACATTACACTTTTACTACACGAAAGTAAACTTTCATCGAAAGAATACAATAATTTCTTCGTTTTGAAATAACAAGTTTAACTACATAGATGCCACTGCTTCTCTGTCAAAAATTTTACTGTTATATCCAGTTAAAGTCTATTGATAAAAATGATTCAAGTGCTAAGTTTACATGCGAAATAAATTTGTGTTCCCGGTTGTAGTTTTACATAAACTGTTGTTCCTGAGAATTTTACGAATAAAAATGCTGCATCTTTCCGTTAACTGTGTTTATAAAGTGATATTACAAACTCTATTCTTGAAACTTCATTAAAGTTGGTTGGTTCCCAATGTTGGTTGATTAAATCAAAAGTCTTACCTGAGTTATGTCAGTTAAAATGTAGGGAGGGGGGGGGGGGAGAAAGAAACCATAATCCCAAGAGCAGTATAAAACTATATTTATCTTAATAAAAAGCTTTCTACTCAAGCACTCTACACAAACCAAAGCTAACTTAAGAATCATGAAATAGGCTATTTCTGACTGCAGCTACAGATGTCCAGATTCAGTTAAAATTGCTCAATAGAAAAAGTTTCAGGAAATCATGATGTGTTTGCCCAAATCAAAAGCTATTGAAAATCGGAGAAATAAAAGAGAAACCCATAAAACGCAAGTCTTAATCTCGGTTGTTTTAATCGAATGAAGCATTTTATATACTTTCTGCTTCCATAAAATTTTCAAAAAAGGCAGAAACTTTTACCCAACTATAAATAGCGTTCCTACTGTTAGAGGGCTGTAAGAAAAAAAAAAACCAAGCGTTTATGATACTAGATGAGAAAACTCGGACGCTTTATAGCATTTTATATAAATAACTCGCGAGAATGAGGAGTAAAAATAATTTTATACGCAGTTACCTTGTGTTTTATTTCTATACGATTTTGCTTTTTCGTACTTCAATTTCAAATGGCGGGAAATCGGACAGTATGATTTTATATTAAGTTTGAATTAATTTTTAAATTTTGAAAATTGGTTTCAGTAAATATTTGATTTATATGAAGGTGAATTTCTCTCTATAATTTAAGTGCAGCATTTCTCGTAGAAAATATTGAAGATAATTTTGAATTTTGAAAACTAATTTGTTTCGGTTAATATTTCACTTTTATGAAGGTGAGTTTTTGCGATTCAGGACCAATATTTCTCATAGAAAATATTGAAGCAGATAAAATTTCCAAAGCTGCTTTCATCCATTCTGCTAAAAAAATCTCGGGCTAGCTCTAGGTCTGAAGTTGTTAGATGGCTGGTGCCTAGATTATGCACATCATTCAAGGCATATCACAAACTTAGTAGTAACCATCCCCACCAACAGCCAATGGCACATTCTCCAATGTCACGAAGATGTCTCTGAGAGCGAGAGTCTCACAGGAAAAAAAAACGGGGGTAGGGGTGTCATAAAGACACACGATAAAAGTGAAACTTTTCTTTTAGAGGGAAACATTTTAATTATTCATCTAGCATAAATTGTGTGAATCAAATCATTAATTGTTTCAGACAAAAGTATATTACACAGGGTAGATTAGGGAAGGCGCCTCATCCGTGTTTCACAAGTCAAAAAAGCTTGCCCGTCAGTTAGAATGAAGGAGCATGCACATTGAAAATACAAAAATTGTTGATTGGCCACATTTTATAAGGTTTTCTCATTTTCACCGCTCTGATAAGACCCGAATGAGTGTCAAATGACCTGCGGAAAGACTACGCATATGTATTTGTGGGAAGATGTCGTAGCTTTCTGACACGTCCTATAAAGGGAAATGATCCTACTCAAAGAACAGACCGAGAAAAGAAACACAGAAACGTTAGAAAAATGTGATAGAATAGTACCATACATTGTGTATATACGGCATCTTACCCAAAGCGCAAATTCGCATTTCTGCATCTTGCCCCAGGATTGGAGTAAGATGCCCGAAAGGCAAAAGTTTTGAAATCATTAATTTTTGGGGTCAAAACCAAAGCGCTATGATATAGAGGAAGTGGTCCAAATACAGGATATGGTCTAAATACGGGATACCTGTTGAAAATGGAGCAAAGGTACATTCACAAAAAAGGCCTCCAACGGAAGAGCAAGAAGGGGCAAAATAGTAGTGAGCAAAGTGGTGTTGAATGTTGAATCATTTGCTTTGGTGAAAGCTGTTTTGGTAGAAAATCTTTCTCTTGAGGTACTGAAAACTTTTCAAGGGATGCAAAACTGAAGCTCCCTTCTCAAAGTGATACAGTTAAGTAAATTTCTGCTACCTGACAACTAAGTAGAGGACATGACAAGGCCGTATCCAGAGGGGGGGGCCCGACGGGCCCGCCCCCCCCCGAAACCCGAAATGTTTTATAATGTAAAACAGAAAAAAAAAGTTCTTTTTTTTTAATTTCAAATGGCAAAAAAAGGGGTTTTTTCCCTTTTAACTATTAAACGAGTGAAAATTTGAAGTAAAAAAAAAAAAAAAATTCAAATTCTCATTAGCTGCAAAACATACTTGAAAACAAGACTCTCATTAGCACTTCCAGCTCTCTTTCCCAGATCAATTCAGGCTTAAGGCAAGCTACTTGTCAGTTTGATCGGCGGCCCCCTCCCCCATAAAACTTATAAAACTTACACCACTCAGATTTTTATCCCCTAATCGCCGAGCCCCTAGTTTCCGACTAGGCTGAGATTGCTTCTCACCGCCCTGATTCAATTAAGAGGGTACTTTGTTGGTCCCAAACTGACATGTTTCATTTCTGACTATTGATTCAATACCTAATTCAGTATTTTAGAAGTTACTTTATAATTGATTCCGTTATTAATGTGTTAAGCACGAGAAAAAATATTACCCTACCTGTATTCTTTTTCGTTTTCTGCAGTACTAGTGATTGAAAAAGAAATTGACGTTATAAATATTTTTTAATATCTATTTTTAATCTTAAAAAGATGTGTCTTTAAAAGTTTTAACAATTTCATAAGACTGTTCAATCAACTATTAAAACACGCCAGAGACTGGAAAGTGCAAATGAAATGCTTTAAAGAATTTTAACTGTTCTAGAGTCTTTGAAAATCATTAAACACCTTTTTGAAATTCCTTTAAAAGTGCTTCAATCCTATTTCTTATCAAATAATTAAACTATGAATTAACTGAATGACCAGCGTGTTACTCTCTCGTTAATTATTTTTTTAAATCTCTACACTACTTCTTTTAAAGAATTTTATGTGTTTTATAATATTGGTTATTTTATGTTACTAAGTGCTGTGTCTGTCGGTGAGTTGGGGAACTGATCAAAAACTACTATGTAACTATAGTGAAAACCGACGTAAGCAAGTGATAATGTGTTAATCTTTTCTCCTCCCTTGTCTTTCCTCTCTGTCGCTTAATATTAATCGTTTGTTAAACTAAACATTTTTTTATGCTTTGATTAATCTTAATTTGCAAAAGAATGCAGAAAATTTATGAGATTGTTTTTTGCCTACTTTTCTAACATGTTTTTGAAGTCCCAATTACCCCATATAAGGCCTAAAAATGCAGAATTTTAAAACTTTTTTTCAAAAATTTACCCGGGGGAAAAACCCTCTGAACCCTCTAAAATTACGGATATTCTACCCCACTTAAAAAAATTCCCATTGCATATCTCTCTTGATACCCCTACCCCCAATAAAGGTCAGTTCAAGAAAATAATAAGAAGAAAGAAATGAAAATAAATAAATAAATAAATAAATAAAAAAGTAAAAATAAAAACAACAACACCCACACACACACATCAAGCATCGTGGGGGGGGGGGGGGGAGGCAGCTAGAAATTTGACTCATAACACACACAAAAATGTATGTGTGTTTGAGCAATGTGCGAAACTGGATCCCTCCCGAAATTTTTTTCTGGATACGGCCTTGGGACATGATCTTCTTGTTTTGAACTACTTGTTTGTTTAATAATTTCTACCGGCGCCATCTACTTGAAGTACTGAGTGGTCTAAAAACGGGCCACCCCGTTTTCGTTGGATTAACAGTGGTAGCTAGTTTTTAGACCATGCATTTATTGATTCTTGCTAAATATGAGTTAATGCCGTAACACATGTTTATAAAAGGCATAGAAGTGAAAAGGGAAAACTGATTCTTTCTCCTTTAATCTGTTTTTAGGATGCTCAGAACCAAAAACAAATTAAAAAAAAAGAAGTTCTGTCAAGAACTAAACGAGCCTACTTTCCCGTACATCGACATCGGCATTCTAGCATCTGATCATTATTCTCTTGATTATCTGGGACTAAAAATTAGGTCAAACATACCTTTTTAGCACTTAAAGCTGATTTCTAAAAGCAAAATATACCCCTCTCATCACATGAAATAGACACATAAAAAGTAAATAAATGAATAAATAAAGTTTTGTCGCACCTTTTAAAGAATGTAACTGTTACAGTTCTTCCGTAGAAAAATTCCTCAATTGTTTTCAAAAAAAAAAAAATAAATAAATAAATAAATAAAAAAAGTACAAAGCACATCAAAACACATTTTATCAAAGAAAGAAAAAAAAAAAAAAACTCGTCCGTTGATAAAATGTCTCGAATTTCACTTTTAATCCGTTGCCAGTTGTTAAATATAAATAAAGAATAAAATGCCCTTGTGAATGAAACATTTTTATTACAAAAAAAATCGTCTGCCAAAAATAATAATAATAATAAATAAATAAAATAAAACAAATGAATAAATAAACAAAAAATCGTCTGCACAGTCAGTCATTTTTTTTCTGAGCCTGCATTTCCGCCATGTTTGCGGAGTCGGAGTCGGAATCAGTCCTCACAGAAGATTATTCAGAAAAGTACTTTACAAACATTACTTATCAAAACCATTTTCTTACTAAGTTAGTTTGAAGGAAATCCGACTTTAAGTTCAGGATCAACATTCAACTTAAATTCCCCGTAGGCACTAATGTTAAATTTTTTTTCTGAAAGCATCGCGGGACAATTTGTTTGAACGGTTCAAAGTTGAACAAAAAATCGAAAAATCAAATATGGGCTTGAGCTGTACTCGGCGAGATCTTTCCAACAAAAAAAAGTTTGTCCAAATCGGAATGTTCATTCAGAAGTTATTAGGTGGGGAAAGGTTGCTTGAACGGTTCAATGTTGAACGAAAAAATGTTCAAATTGAAAATTTAAATACGGTAATGAAGTATCCTTGCTGAGATCCTTCGAACAAAAAAAAAAAGTTTTATTTAAATCGGACTGTTCACTCAAAAGCTATTAGGGGTGACAGCTTGCTTGAGCGGTTCAATGTTGAACAAAAAATTGTTCAAATCGGAAATGTAAATACGGGAATGAAGCATCCTTGATAAGATCTTTCGAATAAAAAAAAGTTTGTTCAAATCGGACTGTTCACTCAAAAGTTATTAGGGGGGACAGACAGACCGACAGACCGATCGACCGACCGACAGACCGACCGACGCACAAATTCCCCATCTCAATACCCTACTTTCAAATTTTTAATTTTTCGATATTCATTTTACTTTTTTATTTTTTTAACTTGGTGATATTTTTTGGACTTCGCGATATTTTTTTTAACTTGGCGATATTTTTTGGACTTGGCGATATTTTTTAGATGCATTAAGCTACTTTTAATACTTTTTTCGTCTTTCTTTTGTTTTTAACGGGAAAGTAGGCTAAAAATGTGGAGCATGTGGAACTATTGAATACTTTGAACATATATTGTGGTTTTGTCCGCAAAACCTACACTATCGGCAACTCATCCTTGATCATCTAAACAGTTTGAATCTCTCCATCGAGGACGTTTTTCATCCTGATGCCTTGACGTCTCCCTCCTATGGGAACTCCCTCTTGCCTCTTGGCGCTCTTTCGCTGCTGCGTCTAACGAGCGAGCCTTCGGCTCTCCACTTTCTCCTTTCTTCCCAACTTGCAATACTATATGAAATGAGGTGGAAGGAATAAACATTCCAAATCGCCTATCTATTTTACGCGTTAGCGTCGAGAAGAAGAAGAAGTAGGCTAAAAAGGCGCATTTATTTTCTTCGATTTATATGAAGAGATCACATGACATCGATTGGGCAATACGATGTTACTTCCTTGTTGCAGCAGAATCAGCAGTTGCTCCAAAGGAGTTCCAGGGTAGAAAAAATACGTTTTTAATCGATATCTATACTAATTAAAATGGTAGAAAAATGCAAATTAGAGCTAACAACGAATGAAGATTGAACAATTACGAATCTATCGATATTTGGCTCGATCATCAGTTCACAGGCGTTTGGGAGAAGGAAGAATGGTATAGAGAGATAGATTTTGATAAAAGTAGATACTCACCGGATATATCTGCGCAAAGACTGTTCACACCTCCATGAGCGGGAATGAGAAAGACGGTTACTCTGCCGCTGCTCGAGGACTGGTTCTGACTGGTGGCCGGCGTCGGGTCACTCATGTCGATCTTTCCCAGGTGACCAGGGAGCCAGACCAGGGAGTGATTCCTGGACTGCGCTATCTCCTCCACCAGGCCGGTCTTGTAGCTCAGGTACTCCCACTCGCTAGACAGCAGGCTCTGGGTCAGGAACATGGTGGCCAGTCCGCTCAGGATGACGGTCAGCAACACAAACGTGCACGTGAAAATAACCATCATGACGTGTCGTTGCGGTTACAGGCATATTATGCGTTTATGGGCAAAGCAGTATTGAGTAACCTACTGGAAATACCAGGAACTACTGTTTTTGGTTGAAAATAAATTCTCTGAAGCTTTAGCTCTAGATTTTTTTGTTATTCATATAGTTTCGTTAATCACTTACCTAACAGCGCTCCAGAAAGACTATTTGAGCTGTTTTAAAACCAATGTAAAAGCAACATGTGCTTACTAAATAAATTTTTTTCGTAAGAATTTGTTAAGTGCTGCATTAGTCTTTCGTCTGAAAACCTAGGTTTAGAAAGAATAAACGTAGTTACATTGACGTGTTTCAAATTGTTAAATTCTTTTTTATCTTGAATCGCACGATATAGAAATTTATCATCGGTATTTAGTCCTTGATGCAAGGCCCATCATGGATTTTTCTGTAAGAAAAAAAATAGAACATTTAGGCTCGTGCAACATCTTAAATGAATCAAAACTCAGTAATCTTTTAAACGCAGTACAAAGTTATCATTTAAAAGCTTTATCTCAAGTAAGTAGCTTTTAATGCATTCAAATCTCTATCTCTATCTCTTCTCTACTAATAATAAAGCTGAAGGTGGTTCTGTCTGTCCTTCTTTCTTTCTTTTTTTCTTTCTGTCTGTCTGTCTGTTACGCGCGTAGCGCCAAAACCGTTCGGTCGATTTTCATGCCACTTGGCACAAAATTAGTTTGTAGCATGTAGTTTTGCACCTCGAAGCGATTTTTCGAAAATTCCATTTCGTTCTTTTTCTATTCGAATTCTTAGCGGAAATTCGATAAAATAGGGAAGAAATATTTCACACACATTTTCAAGTCTTATGTCATTCGAAAGCTTGGAATTTTCTGCACAAAATGAAGTTTTTTCGAAGTTTCTACGATCAACAGGAGAGCTGTAACAATTGTTTTTAGAATCCCGAAATTCAAGGCTTACCTTCAGTAAAGCAAGCCAAACGATTCTAAAATGGTTGAACTTTAGAATAAAATTTGTTTGAAAAGAGAGATAAAATGAATTATTTTATCAACGGAAATCAATTTTTCATGTTGTTACTATGGTTACGTGTTCATACTTATTTTTGTTTCTTTCTTTTTCCAGGGTTGCCAGCGTCTATCTTCGTAGGCTACGGCCAGACGTAGTATTTTTGATTCTACGGTAGTATTTTTTCGGCCCAAATAAGGAGCGTAGTATGTTTCTGGCAACCCTGTTTCCAATACACTAATGACTTAATTAAAAGATTTGGCGGATTTTTTTTTTTTCATTTTCATAGATTTCGCATTTCAGCAACATTGATTTTGGCAACGTTTGGAAACTGTAGTATTTTGTAATATTTTTTTTAGAGGAGGCGTAGTTTTTTTTTGTTCCAATTCTCTGGCAACCCTGTCTTTTTCCCGGTGAAGCGGTGAAGATGCTTTGGGACCCTGCTTGGCGCGTTTTCAAAAAGTCAACTACGCCAAATAGCTAGGGTTTCCACGCTTGGCGCGCCTATCGTTCATTTTAGCGAGAAAAGGGTACCTAAAGCACAGTTTAACGAAATATCGTATCAATTGCGATATTGCATCGTTTTTTTAAAGTGTTTCATTTCGGAAAATGTATTGTTTTGTTTTTTAAGCTAGAAAAGAAAACTTTCTTCTTCTCTTAAACTTTGGTAAGATTTCTGTTGGTTCCTGTTATCAACAAAATTGTTCTTATTTTCTCTTTTGGCTTATTTTTGTCCATCTCCCTTGGGGTTGCATTCGAATGTTCCAAGGGGGTGTTTTACCCCATTTGTCGGGTAAATCAGTGTTTTCAATGCAAGGTGATATGAATTGGTTAACAAAAGTGATATGAATTGGCGCGACCACTTGGCGATATATCGCCAAGCTTTTGATCGCCAAGTATTTGACGCCAATTGGCGATTTTTTTTTTTTTTTGATTTAAGTTCAATTTGGCGCTGTTGGCGATATTTTGCGAAAAATCCACTGAATGATGTTAAAATCGATGAAATTTAGGAGATAAATCATTGTAAAACATTTTTTTTGCATTGTTTCGTAGCAAACTAGGGATACAAATGTTTGAATTGTTATCTTGCTCACTCCAAGCACTATTTTAGCACTTAAGGCATCTACTAAGAAATTTACACGTAAAATTAAGTAGTGTGGGGTCCATATCAGATCTTTATATCACTTTGAAGGAATTATAGTTGAATAAAACTAAAATAGAGCATTTTTTCTGCTATATCAATTATTTTACAAATGAACTTTTAATTTTATACCACGGGCAAAGCCGTGCGGGTACCGCTAGTACACTTTATAAAAAAAATCTGCGCAAAAAGGAGTCGTTAGAAAGAAACAAAATTTTACAAAAGTCAGGACAATATTGATATAAGAAAGTGATTACATTGTAAAAAAGCATAATGATCATTTATTATAGAAAAAATCTTAAACTATAATGGGGTTATAGTACCTTATTGAGTGGATACCTCTAGAGTGGATACACGAGGGGATACAGGCGAGTTATGAGACATGAAAGTCCCGCACGATGTTCTACATCTTTTCACACAGTAACTGTAAACACAGGCCCAATTCCGATTGAACTCATAGGCTGTCCAACACTGTAAAAAATGAATGTTGTTTTTACAGTATAGGACAGCTAATTTTATAGTAATAAAATGTAAAAATTGCTTATGTTACCTGTAATAAACTGTAAAATTTCTAATTTTACAGTTTATTACTATGCATTTTACCATTCTGAACTGGAACCTCTGCTGTCAGTATTATACTGTTGTTTTTATACTAGAATACAGCTAAATTTTACGGCAATAAACTGTAAAATTACTAACTTTACAGTAAGAAACTGTAACATTGCTAGTTTTGCAGTAATAAACTGTAAAATTTCTAATTTTACAGTTTATTACTGTGCATTTTACCATTCTGAACTGGAACCTCTGCTGCCAGCATTATACTGTTGTTTTTATACTATAATACAGCTAAATTTTACGGCAATAAACTGTAAAATTACTAACTTTACAGTAAGAAACTGTAACATTGCTAGTTTTGCAGTTTATTACTGTGCATTTTACAGTTTCAAATTGGAACCTCGGCTGCCAGTATTATACTGTAAAAACAACAGTTCCTTTTTTGCAGTGAATTTGCCACCCCCAACCGATCCCACACATGCTCGATGTGTGACAATCAGGCAATAAAGCAGGTATAAAAAAGATGATAATGTGGTGAAAGACGTTCTGTGATAAACCTCCTATATGTGACCTGTTCAAAAATGGCTCCCAGAATCCTTGCTGTGAGACCCAACACAGGTGACGGAAACATGTCACGAACTTACCACTGGGATGTCGTGATGGTCCTAACTCAGTGCTTTTCAACCTTTTTAACTTTGTTGCACTCTTCAGAGATAACTATCCTCGCGACACACTGACACACTAAAGCTAAAATCATAATGTCATTTAGGAGAAAGCATTAAGGTAGAGCAAAAAAAAAAAAAAAATCCCTTTTCCGATGGTAGAACTATTAATATAAGTAACGTAGTGCATTTAAAATAATTTAAATATTTCAGCTACTTAATAAAAGTTTTCAAAGATAGAAATTTATGAAGATTTTTTATGAATTAAAGCACTCATTACCTCCAAAAAGCCTAAAACTTTCATTTACTACTAAGCCCCTCGCGCCTGTCTTAAGAGGCAGAGGCAAATTTTTTAAAACTATGTTGACAAGGGCTTTATTTAGTTTTAAAATCAAGGTTTTTGACAAGATGTCTTATTGTTCTTGAGGCATTAATGCTGAAAATCCCACTTTACAAACATATGATTTTAAAATTAGTAGCTGGATATATCTATGGATCGCGAACCCAGTCACATGGTTCTATGTTAGTCAACTTGAAGGGTGTAGTAAACTTTTCCTGAAACATAGTCAAATGTTCTGCACCACATTTAACAGATTTTTCTAGGATATGTGTTAGTACTCCATTTGAACATGTCCAAAATGAGCAACGATCTGAATTTCTTATTTGAATCCATTTAGCTTGTTCTTGTATTCTCACCGCGTTCATGAATTGAATTCTTCTCATTCAGATTCTCAAAATTGCCAGCCATGTTACTCTAATTTTCTCAGCCAATATTTGCCTTGTAATAAAATCGTTGCATTCTGACAATTCCTAGGCGCTTCGATTTGTTTTTGTTGTAGAGTGTATACATGTAATTAAATCTATTTTTTGTGTTAACAACTGGAATGTTTTATCATAAGATGTTGATGGATTTTCCAATTTGAAATGTTTTGATGAATTTTAATCGAAAACTTAAGGTGTTTTTAAAGTTGAATTTTATTTAATTTTTGATTCCCAAGCTTGCATATTCACTCTAAAATATTGTAGAGGACGTTTGATAATGTTCTGATTTTTTGGCTTAAATTCAACAGCGTGTCATAAGACGTTTCTATTTTCAAGGCATGAAAATATTCAGATATTTTTTTAGAATAGTGAAGCTCATTGTGAGTAAACACCGTGAAAAAAAGCGGAAATAACCAATTGAATTTCAAACACGTGTCTCGGGGTTTCCAGAAGTTCCTTTTCCAATGCAGTGAAGTGCGAGCTTTGGGATGTGTAAGAGTGATCAGTTAAAAAAAAAAAAAGGATGGAATGGAAGATTTCGAGAAAAAAGAAGTTTATAATTTTGACTTTTAACTTTTAGACTACTTGAAATTTTGTAATAAAAATAACAAATATTTAAATGCAACAATTATTTAAACATTTAAATGCAAGTTTGATTGTATTCCTCCTCATTTTCTGCTATTTAAGTTTTTTTTTTATTTAAGGTACAAAGCGTGAAAAATGTGCTTGGCTAATTTTTTGTGACATAGTTTGGATTTTCGATACGTGATATACGCCTGTACTGTCCAAGTCAAATTAAAGCTACTGTTAGAAATTTTATGTTGAAAGAAATTAAGCCTGGTAGCTTTGGATGAACTTCTTTTTGTTGTTTCGTGATAAACGTTAATAAAGAAGACTCCATGTATATAAATATGTATGGTGGGCATGTGTAAGAGACATCTTGTATGAAAGAGTACATTTCTTTCAAGAACGGAAACTTGGGTATCAAATTTCTATCCGTATTCTTTAAGCAACAGCTCAAACATTAAAAAAAATCTTTTGAGCTGTAACAAAGGATCGTGCAGAAATAGAGGTAATTTCGCGCACTGTATTACCTGCTTTGAATATTAACATTATATTTAACGCGTAAACATTTTGTAAGCACGCACACTGACCAAAGAGGTGTAGCTGATATTTCTATGAACAGATGACGGTTTTTTCAAACTTGTTTTTTAAAAACACATTTTGGAACTCAATATACGGCTAAGAATATGCTTTATAACATATTTCTAGCATAGAGTTC